>JBCFXI010001895.1:0-36397 GCA_038496175.1 Ampulex compressa
GGACTGTGACACTTCAATGATGATTTGATGAGCAAATATTAAGTTTATCATAAACATCATAAACAGAAAGTTAATTTGTGCAAGTATTTTGGACATATTTAACGACTTCGTGTTTTTGAACGAGCAGTGTTCGCGCCAATCGCACGAGTCGGACTGCGCCAACCCGAGCACTGCTCCCGTGTTTCGATTAGTTTGCATTACTTACGATAGAAAAAGGAACAGCGCCCATTAGTCGCTTTCCGACGCTCGTGGGATTTGCGCGTATCGTTTCTGCTGTTTTAAATGAAAAGACATTCTACAATATTTTCTACATGTCTTATTTTAAAATATTGTAGTTTTCTGCATTTTTGTTTATTGCGTCTGTTTCATTATAAGCTTTTTTTGAACCAAGCACTTTTTAAATTATGTAAACTCTTTAAATAAAAAATGTTTAGACCTGATGTTTTTCATTGCAATGTTTGTATAAAAACTCATACATTAAGTGATTAAAATACAAAAATTGCGACAGCATTATGTATTATTTATCGATCGCGGTAATTTTAAAGCAGTTTTACATGAATTCGTATAGTTTAATTGAATAAAATTTGATCCTAAGTGTGCTTTAGTGAATTAATTGGAAGCTGAAAACTGAACGCCATTCCTGTTACACTGTTAATTCCTTTTTAAATAGAATATATTCCAAAACACGCTAGATAACAATAAAAAAAACTAAATCGAATTTAAAATAAAAACTGTCCTATTTTGGAACAAAAGTTTTTACATGATCGCTACTCTGAAATATGCCAAAAGTCAAATGTTACATTGTATTACATATTATTTATTTGAAACTAGAGCTATAGCTTCAGTTTGAAAATAGTTCGTATTAATTACGCGTTTATAAAAAAAAATGCGTATTTGAATACAAAAGGCAAAGAAATATAGAATTATTCATCAGAATTATTGTACATTATTATACAGTGCATGCAGCGATTTTATCCGCAATATACAATACTATTGCATATTCACTTTTTAAGCATTCACTTACGTGCCAAGTTAAACGTGAAAAATACAGAGAAACAGATAGAGTACCAGAAATAGACGGAATAGATAAAATTGTTTGCGCGTAATGAAGATCAAACAGAAGAGAATGTTCAATGAATAGTCGCTGTTTCACTAATAATTTATTCCGTGCTTGCTTTTATACAGAATCGATCAATAAACGCCTTATTTTCCACAAGATTCCATTACGGGTAGGGATGCACGATTGGTATATAAAGGTACATCGAAACGTAATCGTTGAAACATTTCGAGCCCAAAAACGGTGAGCCAAGGAAGAAGCTAATTATGAAGAGCACCGCAGTGGTCTGTATCTTGGCCGCGCTCTGCACCTGCCAGGTATTTCAATGGCCATTTTCGATTTATTATACACGATTAATATACATTAAAAGGTAATTGCAAACCACTGCTTTGATATTCCTTTTCTGAATATTCACTTCTACATGCATCATTTGCACCAAACTTTGAAGCATCTTATTTACTTGTAGGCTAATTTAAAGTAAACGTAGAAAGCCGAATTGTTCTTATAGAATGCCTTGTTCGGAATTAATCTTCATTAAAGTGCATCTTCGCATTTAATAGTAATTCAGTGCGCATGTGACATTTGTCAATGCTTTATTGATGACACTTTTGTTGTATTTTTTCCAACATTACCGATGCCCTTTGTTACAGGCGGTTAGGGCAAAGAGTGTCGATGTCAGTGGCCAGCCAGAGTTAAACGTTACCGTACTAAATCTGAGGCTGTTACTCCCGGAAATCGACATCCAGGTGGAATACTTCAATTTCGATGCGTACCTCGATCTTCACCTGCAACTGTCATTAACCTCACAGAAAGCTTTTGTCGAACTCAATCTTCTCAAAGTAAGTATACGATTGTCCGAGTCATTCAGTTACAACTGCGAATCATTTAACCCTTTTTAGCTTACGATAACTTCAAAGTAACGTTTCGTTTATGTATTATCATATATGCAAAGTTAGCTATTCTTCCTTTCCTCTTAAAGACATACGATTGTACGAAGAGGAAGATTACCGTAGGGTAAGAGCAGTGAAATTCAAGAGGAATATCGATTATAATAATTAAGTCGCCAAATACAATATATAATATTAGGTGAACAATTTAATTCGTTGTCTTTGCATGAAATGAATAATTGGCTGAAACTGAAATATCTTTCAGTATTTTATAGTTATCGAATGGATGGTGTAAAATGTTCCAAAAAAGATTGGCAAACATTTAAATTTCTTCAGAGGAAACTTTATAAACCTAATGCAATTCATTGGTAAAACCTTGCACCTTGTCACAATTTCACTGCTAGATCAATTTACAAAGTCGAGGTATGACAGATTGTGTAACAAAAGCTCAGCGAGAGCTTTTTTGTTCATTTCACTAATATACAATGACACAACTGGTCATGGATGAAGGAACAACATTGGTCTTCTCGCATGCCATAGTTGCGTATCGCAAAAGTACTTTTTATGAATCATATAAATATTTCTTAATAGAAGCAGGTGCAAATGGCCGAGCAAAAAGGGAAGGACGTTCAGCCCTGTAAAGAGTATCTGAATGAGAATGCTCTACATTACAAGCAACAATACAAAAACACCGCCAAGTACTGCGCGAAGAACTTCCAGCATATGATCGCTCAGGCAGAGGCAAGCTTTGTCGAAGTCTACACAGTACGTATCTCTCTTCATCATCATGCTGAAAACTCTTTCCAGTATTCACGATTTTAAGTCGGACGTATAACGAAGTGCCATACATTTACACATTCTACAGAAACCCCTTATCCCTTCGAATAATTTAGCAAATCAAATGCAACTATCATGAATATACAATGATTATATAATTTACAGTGTGATTAATTTGTGTCCACCATTGAATCACATACATTCATTAGATCCACCCTTACATTTGTGTTTCATTAAGTGAAATACCATCATCAGCGTGTATTCTCTTCAGGCGGGTGAGAACCTCCTGAAGGAGCTGGAGCAGACTAACTGCGAAGAGAGCACTGACGTCGAACTGTGCAAATCTACGGCTGCGACGAAGGTTGCAGATATTGAGACCAGATATGCAGCAGCGCTAACACAGACAAGCGACGACCGAACGCAGGCACTCAGACTTCTTGAGGAGTGCTTGCTAAATATAGTGGACTCTGTAACACTCCAAACGGTACAGCTACGGGCAAACGCTAGCGACTGCCTCGAAGATCTCTAAGAAGTAAACGCCGATCGTTGGATTATTCCATTGGGTTAGCAAGTAAGTAATTGCGGATTTGTGATTTCCCTTTCCAACCAACGACAAATTAGATAACCACACAATGTTTGATAACCGAATTACAATCGACGTATGAAATGTGAAAACAACATTGTGGGTTTGACATTTCGAATACGTAAATATACCTAAAAATTTAACTAGTCATTCCATCGGGAAATCCGCAATCACTCACTTTGCCATATTTATTTAATATTAATATATCAACCCATTAAACCGTAAATATACCGCGCGTTTCATTCATTCAAGTCCGTTATTAAGTTCGGTACTCCTGTACGTGTATGAAATTTGTATCAATAAACAATGAAAACTTGTCGCAAAGTTGGTATTTTCGATTTTACAACACATATATATCACCGCTGGCTTCCGGAGCAGCCTATTTGTACCGCTCTTACGCCTCATCGCCAACGTGTTCACCAGGCTTGCCAAACCCCATTCACCACCCATTCTCTCCCAAAAACCACTATATTTTCCTCTCCTTCCGCCACATTCCGGAACTTTGTTCGTTGGCATAACCCCGCACCCCCTCCTGCTTCTTTTCCGCCCATCACTCTTTCCTCATTCTTTTCTTCCCTCCCTTCCTGCCTCCCCCAACCTCTGTCCGTTTCCCCGACTCCTCACACCATCGTGCTTTTATTATCTCTTGCCCCTCCACCTCTCTTGTTCTTTTTTCTTGTTACCCTCTTTTCTCCGTCCACACCCCCATCGACAATCCCACTTACCTACCCTCCTCTCATCCATATACTTATCCAAAAGCTCGCCTCGCCCTCCTTCCTTCACCTCTCGCGATGTCCACATCAGTTCCACCACTGCATATAAAAGCCCTCTCTCATTCCTTCTTATATCATAATGCACACTCTTCTTTTTTCTTCGCGTTTCTCAGCGTTTTCTTTTTCCTTGTCAATCCAATCTACAACCCTTTTCTCCTGTTTTTGCCTTTCCATTCTTACCAAGATCACACTACCCCCCACTCTCCTTTATCTTCTTTTCTCACTACCTCCCTCACATCCTTTATCCCACTTATTTTTCGGTTTTTTTTTTCTTTTCATCTTCGGCACCGATTGCTAAGGTCATCCCGGGTCTTGGACCTACTTTTGTTTAAGGTGGGTTCCGAACCACCAGAACTACGGTATACACATATCGCATAGAAAAATCAGAGGTGGTAGGCGAGATTCGAACCCGGGTCTCCCGCGTGGCAGTCCGAGCTTCTATCCACTACGCCACCGCAGCTCTAGATTATTATCTTATTTCAATGCCTATTTCCTTCTACGGCTTTTCCAGCATCTCCTTTCCTCCCCTTCTTTCGTCACTATACTACATCATACGCTAAACACTACGTTAGCTCTCCTTCTGTACCTTATTAGAAAAAATACAAGACTTAACTTTCGTTTAATGTTAATAATATTAATATTCGTTTGATATACTTTACTTTCGAAAATAATACTCATCCGCACGCGACGATGGGTGACGTTTATACAATGCTCATCGTTAAACTCAAAATTACAGAGAGTTAGACGAGTAATATTGATTCGAAGAATAGGGAACAGAAAAGGATTCGGTCCCAGGCTAATGACCAAAGTAGTCGACGCCTCTTCATTTAATACAAAAAAAAAAAAAAAAAAGGATTCGGTCCTAAGTCGCGAGCATTTCAAATTTTCGAGCGCATTTCTGGGAAACTCATCTTGAGTATTGTACAAAAACGGTTTATCGTTTATTGCTTTAATATTGAATCAAAGCGGAGCGAATTGTAGAAGGATTCCAACGTTTCCTTGTCATCACAAATGTTAATCTAAGCACGACATTCGCCTATCCTTTGCACGTTAAACAAGTATAATCAAATAAGTGTTCCTTTAATAGTTTGACTTCGCGCGAAACAAATTTCCTTCTGTCGTACCTTATCTGCATATTCCGAGGGCAGTACGACAAAATGTGCGATACGTGCGTGTTACTCCGGCGTGAAACTCTGTACGTTCTAACGATAAGAAATATCGGTCACGTTTAACAGCAAGTGGGTGGACACAAGTTAGGGAGAGATATAAATTATAGACGCAGGATCAAAATCAGTTCCATTTTTAATTTTACCAAAGCGAAAGATCGTTCAGAGGAAAAATGTTGCCCTCGTTATATTGCATCAATTTGCTCTGCGTTTCATTGGTAAGAAATGATTACTTATTTGAGACTAAGCGATCTTACATTACTTTCTTATGTCAACGAAAACTTTTTTATTGATTGGATACTCGTACATCTGTCTCTATAGTATCGCGGTGGAATGTAGGAGGAATACAATGGTTTCTCTTTAACTGAGTAAACGCTCGCATAAAAATAACTACTGGAAAGTAACTTTTATTAAGTAAATACAGTTGCGTTTTACAATCTTATAATTATCGTTCGCGTTTGTGTTTCTGAATATGTCTTCTTATAGAAGCAGCATTCGTCTAACGTTATTTACCAGTTTTTTGTAAATGAATCGATAAGTACTTTAGGAAACGAAATTTCCAGCCGATAGCCCATAAAGTAATAAAGATAATAAATATTTCTTGCTCTTTACCAGATTTACGATACGAATTCTGTCATATACGAAATGCTTGAAACGAAAGCCGAGGTGGATTATCAGAATGAACAAAATCGAAACAACTTTTTGATGTTAGAAACTGACGTGGAATACAATTTCGACACCCGCGTGAACAAAGTTGCAACGGAAGTTGTGACCAGCGTTACCAACCATGTACTGCATAATATCACAGTACGTGCCCAATTTTACTATAAATCTTCAACTATTTAGAAAAGTAAGAAAAATTCGATCCTAATCACATGTGCAAATTACGCGTACAATGAAAATAATTTTATCGGTTGACGATTTAAGCGAGTGAGATTTTCTTGTTCACTCAATAGATTTTCCAAACTTGTTGATAATATTTTTGTCAAATTTTTCTTTAGAATATGGTACAAATGCAGTTTAAAAAAGATACGAAACATTCCCCCTGCATGAGAAAGGCTGCAAATTTTATAAGAACGGAGGCAATAACGGTCGTGCGAGGAATGCTCCCATGCGTCACCATTGTGCACGAAAAGTACTTCAATTTTACGGAAGAAATCCAATTTGCACTTAAGGTATGTAATAGCATAGTATCATCGGTGAAATGGAATGTGCTTCAAAATAATTGCATATAATTGCAGATAAAATAACGTAATATAACTCGTAAAGACAAATAGGAAAGAAAAGGATCGACTTACACGAACTATACGTCACTCTGAATTGCAAAGCGCAATGATTTCTATCCTAAATTTCATTTAGAATTTGCCGTCTTGGCTTCAACTTTAACTTTAACTTCGACACTTATGTGATTTCATTTTCAATTATCCGTAAATCGCGGAAAAATGATAAATGGGAGATTCAAGATATATAACAGGAGTTAAGAAATGATCATTAACCACGGTACATTAATCGGTTGACGAAACAGAAAATTTCGTATTTCTCCCATCTTTCTATCAATATCATCGTATCATCACACGCGAAAAAGATCGGTTACCTTCTTATTCCTGTAGTCTGTATAGTGTACACTAATGTAATTTAATACATTTTTTTTGTCGATTCCATATTTATTTATGATACAAATATCGTACAATTTCCTGAACGAGCGTATCTCGATTACCACACCGTCACCACCACATACAAAAATGAAGCAATTCAACTATATTTCTATATTAGTTATTATATATATAATAATAGCTATATTTCTCACCTAGATCAGTGTTTTTCCTTTTTCTATGCAGGGTTATTCGGAGAACAAATTGGCGCTGAGAAAACTGTCTGATATGTGCAACACGAAGGCAAACAATATCAAATGCTACACAAAGCCTTTATACAAGATCCAAAAATCTGTCGCAATGTACTCGGCTATGTTTAAACATTTGGCTACTCAGGTGGAAGACGTGCTATTCGACAGACTCCCGATTGCCGAGACTTGCATCAAGAACTTTCTGCCGCAGCTCGACGCGATGGGGGCAACCGCGATAGAGGATACACGCGAATGCTTGAAAGAAAAAGCGAAGCCAAAATGAATTTTTTCGTTCTCTGCGATCAACAGCGACGTTTAACTTTAACTTTACTCTTAACTGTATCTTACTAGTTTAACTTTACTCTTTCAACATCTCCGAATAAGAGGCAAACATACAATTTAAACACTTACAATCTACTTTCTATAGTTTAATATTGCACAGCATCGTATATTAGCTGAAATCGAGGCAGAAGTGAAACGTACTGTTAATTATAGTGAATTAAAAGTGTCACCAATCAGAATGTAGAAATATGTGGCTATTGGGAAGGAGCAGATAAACAATTATAGAGCATTGTATATGTCAAGTGCTTTCGTCTGTAGACGTTATCAGTGTGGATACAAAAAGTACCAAATAATATTCACAAGTAAAACCGACTACGATGGTTCACTAATAACAGTTTCATATTGTCTGGTTATAACACATTTTTAGTATCGAAATATGGAAATCATTTTTTCCGAAGTAACGGATGCAGTAAGATTATTGATATTGCGTACTATTATTCACCGATTATTATTCGTGACATTTACTCAATAAAGCAGTAATTTTAGAAAAATGTAAAATTCAATTTCCTTATTGTCGTATTATCGCAGTGTACATCAGCAGGGAATATACGTGTATATCTACGTTTAAAAAATCTGGGTGGCAACAAAATAGTTATAAAAATGTGAGAACAAAATATAAATTCGAGCGTAAACCTGATACAATAAAATACCAAAAATCACGTTTACTACAATCGTAATATTGCGGCAGTGAAATCCTAGTGCAGCGATATGAGATGTAAAATGCTTCATGGCGATTTAATTTTTCTTTCGAATGTGAAGGGCATATTTTTCATTATCCGAAGAATATTTTTGCCGCAGATAAAAGTGAAACGCGCCGTACGCTTTTCTAATCACACGACTTATAGCAATTACTCTAGTTTTTAAACCTACTAGTTGAAGTACCTGCGTAAATTTTATACTTATTTGAATTCGAGTAATCGCTTAAATTATGGTGATCGCATACTTCCTTGACTTGCTCGACTTACACAACTTTCCTAACTCGTATTCTTTGTCCAAGCTATTATAGCTCATAATTCGCAGTACCCTCGCGAGTTGCAACGTCCTTCAGACATGCGCCATGCGTCATTCAGGAAGTCGTTGAAGCGTGAAACACAGTGACATAGTCAGAAGCGCGGAAAACTTCAATCACGTTTATCGAAAGATGGTTTGTTGTCTGGATTATCGATGGATGGTTGTTGTCTCTGCGTAACTCTGGTAATCGCTATCAACCATTTGCGCAATCCATTTTTCATCTTTCATTCGAATTATTGTAATATTGCCGAAAGCAGAAATGACATGCTATTAATACCAAGCAGAACAATCGGCGATACTTCTCGAATTTGACTGGAGATAAATTACACATAATACTCGCTCTTCACCAATATATTATTGCGTACAACGATGACAGCGGTGGCTGATTTAGATCGGGATGAAATTACGACACGAACGGTATTTATCTATATACTAAACAACAGAAATGTATTCAATATATGTTTGACGTAGTAAATAAAGTGGCTGTAAGGATTGCTTTTATTATATCATTATAATTGGATAATAATGCTATGAGGCTTACGGCTATGAGGCTCGAGTATTATAAACCGAGATCACAACAAAAAACTAGTTAAACGCGAGTAGCATACGCAGTCGATCGAATAATATCTTTAGTACTGAGATTGTATTCGGCTGGGCACCATGACCCTATAAGCTGCAGCTCTCAAGAAAGATACACGGTACGCGGTATTAAAGAAATATTGTTGTTGTTGTTGATGTCGTATACGATTTTAGCGGCATCGATTGCTATGATCATTAGCCGCTTAAAGAAATGCACGAATGCTTCGTTATTCGACCCGCCTTATTTGATTCCTACCTGATGATCTCGGTTTTATTCGATCCGATCTGGATTCTAATTGTCCCGGTGACTCTAATTATAACTGACTTTCCCTGGAACGTGGCGAGATAGGACTGCCTCCTGTCGTGTGCCCTCCGGTTCTCCCACGAACCAGGAACGACAGGAGCAGGCATAACGCTTTGATCGCTCGAGGATACCCAAGATGATTCGGAGGGGTACGCGAGCCCTGAGAATCTTCCGGCACCTGGGGGACGACTTCGACTCAGCACTATCCTTCTCGTGATCGCGACCTTTGCCGACCAGACTGGAAAACCGTGTCTGTCGTGCCGCTGTTTCTGGAGGAGGAGGGTAAGACCCAGGGCCAGCCTCCTGGTGAATAGCCGATCAACGTACGTGGGTTCAGCAATCCGGAAATCGAGCCTTCTAAACACGCATCAGGAATTACGCGCTGAGTCGATCATTTGTTCCGCGAGCCTTGAAAAGGAGTCAAGAGAAGTTGGAATGACTGGTGGTTTGGAACCCACCTTAAACAGTAGGTCCTAGGCCAAATGACCTTGGCAGTTGATGGCGAAAAATGAATTAAAAAAAAAAAAGTTGGAATGCGACCGTGGCGGTGTCAGGCGGCTGGGGCCAATCGGTCCAAATTCATAAACTCTGTGATCGACGCGCGCGCAATTTACAAACTGTGCAGAAATGTACAATTGTGGTTGTTACGAAACACATTTATATATATTTCAGTGTATTATTCATAGAGGACCCCACAGGTAAACGTACTCTCTCTTTCTCTCTCTCTCCTCCCCCCCCCCTCCCCGCCCCCTCTCACACTCTCTTTTTTTCGCCCAGGAGGTACATCCCACCTGCGACGAAGGCACTGACGTCTTTGTGAAATAGTCCCTCGCTTGCGAATCTCTCGAGTATTATATCGAGTGAGCTCGGATTGCTTGTATCGTTTCCGCAAGCGTTTCGTGCTTCCTTACCCGTTACCGGAAAAAAGCTAATGCTCTCCATAAGCCATACGCTAGAGCTGTCGCACGGGAACGTCGATAGGTATATGGTCCGGGGATCCTATCTAACCGGCCGGTTGCAACGTTCAAAAAGTCATAAAACCCTTAAAAATAAATACTAAAAAAACCATGCGTACTTAAAAATAAATACTGAAGAGTGCTTGGTATGCCGAATGATCTTACGAGGCAATGTTGAGATTCAAAAGGTTTGGCAAAAATTGGAGAGGCACGTAAATTGTCTTAGCGTCCAATATTACTTATCCAAGCTTCGCAAGCCGCTGTATCATATGTACGTGAATTTTGAGCAAAGTGACGCTAATATTACCGAAACATCGTTAGGGTTATTCTAATTCGATAGTTTCCACGTGTTTTATGACCCTTCGAATGTCTGAATGTTAAATATGTGTCTTTCCGAAATGGTCTCTGTACAAATATGAGCGCGGCACGCGTGTCTCGTCTTTTGTACATTATTTGGCTTTTCGTGAATTAAACTTCCAGCCGATGTGGCTTATGTGGAAACTCTGATATCGCACGTGTAAGATAGGTACGAAGTACCTTTCCGTAGAAACTAGATTCCATCTAATGCCGATAAAAAATGTTCTCTCTGTTTAACGGTAGGAGGGGACGAAGTGTATATATATATGTAGATAAAAACTATATTCGCCACCGCAGCATCATTTGGTTTCTCAACTTTAGAGCAAACGTTTATCGAATCAAACATGTTGACCACGTTATACTGTGTCACTAGTTTATTCTGCGTGTCTTTGGTAAGAAACTATGATCATTACTGATTTTGACAAATCGATATATTACTGTTGCGGGGTATGCATATATATCCCATAGAAATTATAGGTAAAATAGGTTTCTTTTCAATTTTATCAAAGCGAAAAATCGTTCAGAGGAAAAATATTGCACTCGCTATATTACATCGGTTTCTTCTATGTTTCATTGATAAGAAATGACCACTTAATTGAGACTGAGCGATCTTACATTGTTGATTAAATATTCATAAATGTATCTTCATAGCATCACGGTCGAATGTGGAAGAAATATAATGGTTTCTCTTTAATTGAGTAAACGCTCGCATAAAAACTATTACTGAAATGTAACTTTTATTGAACTTAGAGAGTTGCATTTTAGAATTTTAGAATTTCGGTTCACGTTTATGTTTTTGATGAAAAGGCATAGACCGTTATGTGGCTATAGAAGCAGAACTAGTTTAACGTTATTCAGAAGTTTCTTGTAATATAATCGACATGTACTTTAAGAAATGTCATTTTTAATCGATACCTGATAAAGTACTAAAGATAACAAATATTTCTTATTCCTTACCAGCTTAACACTACGAGCTCTGTCATTTACGAAAAGCTTGAAGAGAAAACCAAGGTGAATTATGAGAACGAAGAAAACCGAGAGAACACTTTGATGTTTAAAACTCTGGTGGAATATAATTTAGGCACCCGCCTTAACAAAACTGCATCGGAAGTTGTGACCAACGTCACCAACCATGTACTGCATAATATCACAGTACGTGCCTAATTTTATTATATTATATAAAACCTACAACCATCTAAAAAAAATAGGAAATCCGATTCTAATCGTATGCATATTTACGCGGCCATTGAAAACATTTTTACCGACTAAGAATTTAAATGAATCAGATTCTCGTTTCTTTGATAGATTTACCAAACTTGTTGATAATATTCTTGTAAAATTTTTCATTAGGAGACGATAAAAATACAGCCTATAGGACATGCTACGCCTTCCCCCTGCTTGGAAAATGCTGTGAATTTTATGAGAACGGAGGCAACAGCGGTCGTGCGTGAAATGTTCCCGTGCGTTACCATTGTGCACGACAAGTACTCCAATTTTACGAAGGAAATCAAAGCGGGACTGAAGGTATGTAATAGTATGGTATTATGGGTGAAATGGAAGATGCTTCGGAATAATTGCAAATAATTGGGGATAAAATAATCTAAGCGTAAAGTAATTCAAAAAGATAAATAGGGAAAAAAGGGATCGATTTACACGAACTGTACGTCACTCTGCATTGCAAAGCGCAATGTTTTATATCCTAAATTCCATTTAGAATTTACCATCTTGGCTTCAACTTTAACTTAAACTTCGACACTTACGTAATCCTAAAAGGCAAGGGAAACACTCGCATAATTAACAGCGGGTCACTTAATCGCCATTTCATTTTTAATTATCCGTAAATCGTGGAAAAAACATAAATGGGGGAATCAAGATATATAGCAGGAATAAAGAAATGATCATTAACCACGGTACATTAATCAACTGACGAAACAGAAAATTTCGTATTTCTCCCATCTTTCTTTTAATATTACGCGAGCACGCGAAAAAGATCAGCTACCTTTTTATTCCTGTAATCCGTATAGTCTATACTAATATAATGCAATACATTTTTTTGTTGATTGCATATTTTTTTATAATACAAATATCGTACAATTTCTTGACCGGGCGTATCTCGATTACAGCATCGTCAGCACCAACATGCAGAAATTAAGCGATAACTATATTTCCCGCCTAGCTGAATGTCTTTCCTTTTTCTCTGCAGGGTTATTCGAAGAACAAATTAGCGCTGAACAAACTGGCCGACACATGCGATGCGAGGGCAAACATTACCGACTGCTACGTAACAACTTTACAGAATATCCAAAAATCTGTAACAAAGTACACCACTCGGAATGAAGAATTGGCCATAGAGATGAACAACCTGATGCGTAACGAAATCCGGAATGCCGAAATTTGTATCAAGAACTTCCTGCCGCGACTTAACACGATGGGAGCAACCGCGATAGAGAATGCACTCAAATGCTTAAAAGATGAAGTGAAATCAAGATGAATTTCTTAGTTCTTTGCGATCAACAACGACGTTTCACTTGTGGATAGTCTTCTCCGTCGCTTCTTTCAAGATCTCCGAATCAGAGGCTGCCAAGCAACTTAATCGCTTATAATCTACTATCTGCACTTTACTATCGCACAACATCGCAAATTAGCTGAAATCATAGCACGAGTAGAACGCTGAATATCGAGCAAGAGTGAAACGCACCGTCGACGAATATAACGAATTAAAAGTGTTATGGATCAGAATTAAAATCTTTGATTACTCGTCTTACTGGGAGATTTTTCGTGGAACTTAAGATAGTACTTAATATTTGATACTTTAAATATGGGATAAAAAAAGTTTGTTTTGCGAGTTCAAGGCTGTAAAAAGTAGACTTGATTATGGGGAAGGAGCCGATACGCAATTATAGAACATTGCGTATATCGAGCAAATTCGTCCGTAGACGTTACCAGTGTAGATATAAAAAGTACCAAATAATATTCACAAGTAAAACCGACTATGTACGATGGTTCACTAGTAATAGTTTCATATTGCCTGGTTATAACACGTTTTAATGTCGAAATATGAAAATCATTTGTTCCGAAGTAACGGATGCAGTAAAATTATTGATATTGCGTACTATTGTTCGCCGATTATTATTCGTGACATTTACTCAATAAAGCAGTAATTTTAGAAAAATGTAAAATTCAATTTCCTTATTGTCGTATTATCGCAGTGTACATCAGCAGGGAATATACGTGTATATCTACGTTTAAAAAATCTGGGTGGCAACAAAATAGTTATAAAAATGTGAGAACAAAATATAAATTCGAGCGCAAACCTGAAACAATAAAATACCAAAAATCACGTTTACTATAATCGTAATATTGCGGCAGTGAAATCCTAGCGCAGCGATAAGAGATGTAAAATGCTTCATGGCGATTTAATTTTTCTTTCGAATGTGAAAGGCGTATTTTTCATTATCCGAAGAATATTTTTGTCGCAGATAAAAGTGAAACGCGCCGTACGCTTTTCTAATCACACGACTTATAGCAATTACTCTAGTTTTCAAACCTAATAGTTGAAGTACCTGCGTAAATTTTATACTTATTTGAATTCGAGTAATCGCTTAAATTATGGTGATCGCATACTTCCTTGACTTGCTCGACTTACACAACTTTCCTAACTCGTATTCTTTGTCCAAGCTATTATAGTTTATAATTCGCAGTACCCTCACGAGTTGCAACGTCTTTCAGACATGCGTCATGCATGATTCAGGAAGTCGTCGAACACAGTGTGATAGTCGGAAGCGTGGATAACTTTAATCTCGTTTACCGAAAAATGATCGACGGTTTGTTGGATAGCAGGTGCCGATGCGGCCATCTATATATTCAAATGCACATTGTGAGTCGTAGTCCTTCAACCCAGTGAGGAGAAGAAACAAAAATGTTGCCCCTCATATATTGCATTGCTGGTACCTTCTGCGCAACTCTGGTAATCATTGTCAACCATTTACGCCAACCTTATTTTGTAATGTATGTACGCTGAACGATTCTGTGTTTCACTTACCTTATTGTTATATTGCCGAAAGCAGAAATGAAATGTCGGTAATACAAAGCAGAACAATTGGCAATACTCCTCGAATTTGACTGGAGATAAATTAGACATATCGTTTATTCTTTACTAATATGTTATTACGAATAACAATGTTACATTTTAATACGTGGAAGAATAAAGAGATCCATGTAATTGCGATACCCTCAATTTTCTATCAACGATATGTAATACCAACTTATTTAATAACAACTTTTTAACTGGTATTGCAAATTAAGTGTTCGTATGTACAGGAATTTCTTACATCATTAGATAATTTATCACGATTCGATTAAATACATTTTTACTAAATATTAGAAGTATATCCACGTTTACGTTATAATTAAGGACGACAATAAGCGATAAATACATCTTTGCCAGTAACCGACTGAGAATATCAAAGAAAGTAAAATAAACCCTTTAGGTGCAGTAAACTTATAATTTTAAATATTTCGATTATCCTGCTTTCTTTACTTTTTATCTTTAATACGCGACAAATACGAATAGTTTCTTGTTGTATAGCCAATAATTTCTTCTCAAAACTCTATGCATTTATCCAATATCTCGATTAATATATCATATCCTGAATTCCCCGAAAAACCGCGAACGATCTTTCTGCAAAGCTTTGATTCACGATGTATATTCGAAAAGGTGGACAATGTTAGACCCGATATACTCGAGAAACGCAGGCGAACAAAGGCGCTGTCGATAGCAAATGAGCAGAATCTCTACAATTTTGTGTATTTGAAAACACACGTGAATTTGTACGTTGAGGCCAACCTTATCCATCAAATACAGGAGATCGTGACGACCATGGGAAACGGCACGTTTGCGAAGCTAGAAGTGAGTAGCGAATAATTATTAGTCTCCAAATTACTTTTCATTACCATATAAACACAACTCGTATTTAAAATCAAGATCAGCGAAGTTCAGGAAACGAAGTCTGGACACAAAAGTCCAAATTTGGAGGTAATACGAATCTTGCACGTGATGAACTGCTGCTTTAACGACGTGCAGCAAAAGTACATCGCTTTGCTGGACGAAATCGTGGATGGCATCGATGTATGTAATACCAATTTTTATCAACATATCCTTCTTCTTTCATCGTATTCGTAAACCGTTTTCGTATACGCAATAGCGAAATTATATTTGTGACATATTACCGTACTTATCATCTTAATGTTCTTCTTCATAAGCCTTTTTACGCTTTTCCGTTGCTGATACATTAAAAACAATAATCCCTAGTGCTAACCTGTTGATTAATATTCCATCTCTGTCGCAGGCTAGCAGTCGTTACAACGATACATTAAACTCCTTGCCGCAAACGTGCGAAGAACAGGAAGACCCACTAACGTGCTACGACCAAGGTACACATCCTCTGTACAAAGACGTGATTAGTCTCTCGTCCACGCACAATACATTGAAAGCGACGGAGCAAAAAATCATAGACGAAGACATACCCAATGTAAAAGAGTGCTTCAAAAAGCAGGTGGTTAGACTCAATGCAGCCGTCGAGCTTGCGGCAGCCAAGATGCCGAATGCGTAGATGTGTAAACAATAAGTTGACAACAACAATGTAGTCATTTGGGCAGTGGTGGAGTTAATAAATTGTCCTGCACCATTGCAAGCTGTAAATGTTTGTTATACCACTTATCCATTTTACAGTGGATTCAGCAGCAATAGCTTGGGAAACGACATTTGTTATGAGCATATCCGAATCGCAGTGGAAATTAATCACTCGTCTTTAAGCGCATCGACCAAGAATGAATCGGAAGTAAATCAGAAAAATCTTACAGCTTAAGTAGTAGGATGGGAATATAAATCGTTTTGTAATAACGCACGTGCTAAATACAATTTATTATATCGATAACCGTAACCATAAAAGAGCCAATTCCTCGTGGGATTAATGGAGAAATAAATTGAAATATCGATATGGGATAAATTAAATGTAGGTTAAGATGTATGAAAATGTGGGAATGTCAAAATAGTGTGACGTGAAAATGGGTAAATATTTTAAAGAGCGTAAGTGCGTAGGACCGAAGGGAGAACGTTTGGGTTGTAAGGCGATGAAAGAAGGGTGATTTTGACAGAGACCAGTTACAGAGCAGAGCACAGGGAGAAGAGTGGGATCAAAGTCAAAGACAGGAATGAAGAGTCAAAGTCGGGAACAAAGTAAAGAGCTAGAGTATAGAATAAGACTGTATCGCAGTAATATCAATAAAGTATCTTCACTTATTAATACAAATCGGTGGTGAAAAAATACATGAAGAAAACATCTTGTAATATCCCAATAATAGCGAAAGAAATTAAATAAAGAAATAAAGGCTAGTGTCGAAATAAAGTCGCATTCCGATAATATTGGCCGCAGCTGTCGTGTTCGCGACACAGACGTTAAATAACTATATGTACCGTGACTCTTAGTTTCTTGACTATCGGCTGGTTCGTAAGTATATTATGGTACGAGCTCAACACTAGGTTATAGTTTAAATTTGGAAGTAATGAAAATATAGTATTTACAACCAACATCGTCAATCGTTAACTTGCAAGTTAAAAGTCATAAAACCTTGAAAAATAAACACTAAAGAAAGCATGCGTCCTTAAAAATAAATACTGAAGAGTACTTGGTATACCGAATGATTTTATGAGGCGATATTGAAATTTAAAAGATTTGGCAAAAATTTGAGAGGCACGTAAATGGTCTTAACATCCAATATTACTTATCCAAGCTTCGCATGCCGCTATATTATATGTACGTGAATTTTGAGCAAAGTAACGCTAATATTACCGAAACATTGTTAGGGTTATTTTAATTCGACAATTTCCACGTGTTTTATGATCCTTCAAATGTCTGGATGTCAAATATGTGTCTTTCTGAAATGTCTCTATACAAATATGAGCACGTCAAGCGTGTCAGGTCTTTTGTACATTGTTTGACTTTACGTGAATTAAACTTCTGCCCGATGTGGTTTATGTGGAGACTCCGATATCGCACCTGCAAAACGTACGATAGCTACGAAATAGATTTACGTAAAAACAAGATTCCATCTAATAGCGATAAAAAGATATTCTCTTTGATTAACAGTAGGGGGGACGAAGTGGCTCGATCTGTATATATATGTGTAGATAAAAACTATATTCCCCATCGCAATTTTATTCGGTTTCTTCACTTTAGAGCAAACGTTTATCGAGTCAAAAATGTTGCCCACGTTACACTGTGTGACTAGTTTATTCTGTGTGTCTTTGGTAAGGAAATGTAATGATTAACAATTTTGACAAAACAAAAAAAAAATACAACGCATACACACACACATATATGTATATAGCTATAGAAGTAATAGTCGCAGGATCAAAATCAGTTACTTTCCAATTTTACAAAAGCGGAAAGTCGTTCAGAGAAAAAATATTGCCCCCAGTATATTGTATCGGTTTTCTCTCCGCTTCATTGATGAAAAATGATTACTTACTTGAGACTTCTCAAGTGAATGAAAGCTTTGTTATTCATTAGATATTCATACAAGTGTTTTTATAGCATTGCGGTAAAATGTGGGAGGAATATATTGGTTTCTCTTTAACTGACTTAACTAAAATGACTACAGAACACGTAACTTTTATTAAACTTATAGAGTTGCATTTCATAATTTTATAATTTCGGTTCGCGTTTACGTTTTTGATGAAAGGCCATAGACTGTTATGTGATTATAGAAGCAGGTCTAGTTAAATGTTGTTTACCAGGTTCTTGTAAAAGAATCGACAAGTACTATAGGAAATGATAAAGTACTGATAAAGTACTAAAGATAATAAATATTTCTTCCTCTTTACCAGATTTACGATACGAACTCTGTCGTATACGACAAGCTTGTAACGAAAACCGAGTTGGATTATCAGAATGAACAAAATCGAAACAACTTTATGTTGTTAGAAACTCAGATGACATATAATTTGGACACCCGTCTGAACAAAATTGCAACGGAAGTTTTGACCAACGTTACCAACCATGTGCTACATAATATCACAGTACGTGCCCAATTTTACTGTAAACCGAAGAAAGAGAATTCAAGCGAATAAGATTTTGTTGTTTCTTCAATAGATTTCCCAAACTTGTTGATGATCTTTTTGTCAAATTTTTCATTAGGAGATGATAAACATACAGCCTGGCAAAGATGCGAAAGATTCCCCCTGCTTGGAGAACGCTGTAAAATTTGTGAAAGCCGAGGCAAGAATAGTCGCAAATAAAATGCTCCCGTGCGTCAGCACACTTCACGAGAAGTATGTCAATTTTACAAGAAAAATCCAAACTGCATTTAAGGTATGTAATAGTGGTACATTGTCGGTGAAATGGATGATGCTTCAGAATAATTGCAAATAATTGGAGATAAAATAACCTAAGCGTAAAGTAATTCAAAAAGATAAATAGGGAAAAAAGTGATCGATTTACACGAACTATATGTCACTCTGAATTGGGAAGCGCAATGATTTATAACCTAAATTTTATTTCGAATTGACGCGTCTTGGCTTCAACTTTAACTTTAACTCCGAAACTTGCGTAATCCTAAGAGACAAGAGAGTCACTCACATAATTAACAGCGGGTCACTTAATCGCCCTTTCCTTTTCAATTATCCGCAAATCGTGGAAAAAATATGAATAGGGGAATGAAGATATATAACAGGAGTTAAGAAATGATCGTTAACCACAGTAGAATAATCAATTGACGAAACAGAAAATTTCGTATTTCTCCCATCTTTCTATCAATATCATCGTATCATCACACGCGAAAAATATCGGTTACCTTCTTATTCCCGTAATCTGTATAGTGCACACTAATGTAATGTAATTTATTTATAACACAAATATCGTACAATTTCCTGATCGAGCGTATCTCGATTACCGCATGCGTGTTCATCATCAACATGCAGCGATGAAACACTTACTATATTCCCAGCTTAATCGAATGTCTTTCCTTTTTCTCTGCAGGATTATTCGGCGAACAAAGTTGCGCTGAAAAAACTGGCGGATACATGCGACGAGAAGGCAAACGATATCAATTGCTACGCAAAGCCTTTGTACAACATCGAGAAATCCGTGAGAAAGTACCCCGTTCTGTACGGAAAATTGGCCATGCAGACAAACCAGATGATATTGGATCAAATCCCGAATGCCGAAAATTGTTTGAAGAATTTCCTGCCGGAGCTCAACGCGATGGCGGCTATCGCGATGGAGAATGCAGTCTCGTGCTTGGTAGATGAAATAGCGGCGGAATAAATTTCTTGATCTTCCGCGATCAACAGCGACGTTTAGGTATCCGTCTCACTCGCGGCTTGCCTCCTTTATCGTCTCTTTCAAGATCTCCGAATCAGGGGCTGCGAAACAATTTAATCGCTTGCAATCTACCTTCTATACTTCAATATCACAGAACATCACCTTAGCTGAAATCGAAGCAAGAGTGGAACACACCATTGACTACAACGAATTGAAAGTATCATCGATCAGAGTTTCAATTCTTGACGATTTGTCTTATTAGAAGATTTTTCGCGGATCTTAAGATAGTCCTGAGTATTTGATACTTTAAATATGGGATAAGAAAAGTTGGTTTTGCGAGTTCAAGGCTGTAGAATGTAGACGTGACTATGGGGAAGGAGCCGATAGGCAATTATAGAACATTGCATATGTCGAGTAAATTCGTCTGTAGACGCTTCCAGAGTAGCTACAAAAGGTACCGAATAATATTGACAAGTAAATCCGATTATATATGATGTAAGAGTTTCATATTGACCGTTTGTAACGCATTTTGATATCGAAATATGGAAATCATTTGTTCTGAAGTAATGGGTGCAGTAACATTGTTTATATTGCATACCTTTATTCACCGATTATTGTTCATAACATTTACTCAATAAACTTTAATTTTAAGATAATGGAAATTTCAAATTCTTTATTGTCGTATTATCGCAGTCCATGTCGGTACGCAAGATCGTGATATTCAGTCGACGTTTAAAAAATCTCGATGGCTACAAAATTGTTATAAAAATGTGCTAACGAAATGTAAATTCGGATGTAAACCTGAAACAATAAAATACCAGAAATCACGTTTTCTATAATCGTAATATTGCGGCAGTGAAGTCCCAGTGCAGTGATATGAAATATAAAATGCTTCATGGCGATTTCATTTTTTACTTTTCAATCTAATCGTCGTACTTTTCGGTATACGTTTATTTGCTCACTGATAAAAGTGAAACGCGCCATATGCTTTTCTATTAATATGACTTGTAGCAACTAATAATTTATAACGTTTATTCCCCGAAAAGGCGCAAAAGATCTTTCTATAAAGCTTTGTTTCACGATGCATATTCGAAAAGGTGGACAATGTTAGACCCGATGTACTCGATCAACCCAGGCAAACAAAGACACTCTCAATGATAAACAAGATGAATCGCCACAATTTCCAATACTTGCAAACCCACGTGAATTTGTACGTTCTTACGAATTACGTTAAGGTCCACCTTATCAATGAAGTACAGTACATCGTAATAGCCATGACAAATCGCTCGTTTGTGGAGCTACAAGTGAGTAGCGAGTACCGGCTTTGTGAGCAAAGAATATACGGCTCTAAGTTATCCTTGATTAACCATTTAACAAAACTCGTACCTAAAATCAATATCAGGGAAATTCAAGAAGCGGAGTCTGGCCTGAGTAATCTTGATAAAACTGCAAATTCCAACATGAGACAATACATGCAAACGATGAACTCCTGCTTTAACGACGTGCAGCATAAATACAGCGCTTTGCTGGACGAAATCGCGGACTATGTCGGTGTACGTGATATCAATTTTTACCAAGATATTCTTCTTCTTTCATTGTATTCGTAATTGTGTTCCAATGGAGATTGACGGATCTTCCTTGCCAAGTTTTTTCGTATACGCCAAATGATATATGTTACGTATTACCGTACTTATCATCTTAATGTTCTTCCTCATAAGTATTTACGCATTCCTAATGCTATTGCATTAATAATAATACTTCCTAGTGTTTGTCCGTTATTTGATATTCCATCTTTGTCACGGGCTAGGAATCTTTACGAGGATAAATTAAAATCCTTGTCGGAAAAACGCGAAGTACAGGAGGAGCTATTTAAGTGCTACAACAAATATATATGTCGTCTAAACTACGACGAGGTCATTCTTTTGCCCACATATCATACACTGAAAACAACGGAGCAAGAAATCGTGGATGAAGGCATAGCCAATGTGAAAGCGTGCTTCGAAAAGCATGCAGTCCTTCTCAATGCAGCCGTGAAGCTTGCGACAGCCACGGCGCCGAATGCGCAGATGTGTGAACAATAAGTTGAGCAACATTGTAGTAATTTGGGCAGTGGTGGAGTAAATATACTTTCCTACACCATCGCAAGCTGTAAATGTCTGTTGTACCACTTATCCATTTTATAGTGGATTCAAGAGCAATAACGAGCCGTGTGAAGGATGTGAAGAAAATGAATCGACCGAGAATAAATCGGGAATTAATCGGAAAGATCTTAGAGTTTAAACAGCAGGATAGAAATAAAAATTGTTTTGTAATAATACACGTTCTAAATATTATTTATTGCATTGATAACCGTATGTAGGAAAATACCAATTCCTCGTGGGATTAATGGAGGAATAAATTACACCGTACGTCGATATTGGATAAGTTAAATTTAGATTAAAATGTACGAAAATATCGTAAAACGTCTTGTAATACCCAATTGCGAAATAAAGTAAATATTGAAATAAACGCTAGTGTCGAAATAAAGTCACATTTTGATAATATTGAACGCAGCTGTCGTGTTCGCGACACAGATGTTAAATAACTGTGTGTACTGTGGCTCCTAGTTTCTTAACTATCAGCTGTTTCGTAAGTATATTATGGTACGAACTCAACACTGGGTTGTGGTTAAAATTCGGAAGTAAACAAAATATAGTATTTACAACCAACATCGTCAATCGTTAATTTGCAAGTTAAAAGTCGTAAAACCTTAAAAAATAAACACTAAAGAAAGCATGCGTCCTTAAAAATAAATACTGAAGAGTACTTGGTATACCGAATGATTTTATGAGGCGATATTGAAATTTAAAAGATTTGGCAAAAATTTGAGAGGCACGTAAATGGTCTTAACATCCAATATTACTTATTCAAGCTTCGCAAACCGCTATATTATATGTACGTGAATTTTGAGCAAAGTAACGCTAATATTACCGAAACATCGTTAGGGTTATTCTAATTCGACAATTTCCACGTGTTTTATGATCCTTCAAATGTCTGGATGTCAAATATGTGTCTTTCTGAAATGTCTCTATACAAATATGAGCACGGCACGCGTGTCTCGTCTTTTGTACATTATTTGACTTTTCGTGAATTAAACTTCCACCCGATGTGGTTTATGTGGAAACTCTGATATCGCACGTGTAAAACGTACGATAGGTGCGAGGTACATTTGCGTAAAAACTAGATTTCATCTAATGGCGATAAAAAAAATGTTCTTTGTTTAACAGTAGGAGGGGACAAAGTGGCTTGATATATATATGTAGATAAAAACTATATTCGCCACCATAACATCATTCGGTTTCTCAACTTTAGAGCAAACGTTTATCGAGCCAAAAATGTTGCCCGCGGTATACTGCGTCACTAGTTTATTCTGTGTGACTTTGGTAAGGAACTCTAATTATTAGTTACTTTGACGAGCCAAAATATTACCGTTCGATACAATTAACATTGCTCTTAGAATTTCGAACAGCCATTGTAAACAACTCCATGACTACAGGTTTATTAAAACAATTATTAACGACCGTTAATACAAATTTACTATATTAATAGCACATCATTGTTTCGCGATTCTAACAAGTTCCGAATAATCGATGAGGACCTTTAAAACAAAAGTTTTTACATTCCAAGCGATGGGTTTTATATAAACCACGTTTTAAATCAGATTATTAAATGTTTTATATCTTTTCCACGCGTACTTCTTATCTACGCCGTTATATCTCATGTACTGAGGGCTTGACAAAAAATATGTTTGCGAACAGGTAAGCGACAAGAACCCCGTTATACAGCAGCAAGAAATTCAGGCAAAGGACTTAAGCTTTGTAAACGACGTAATTCGAAACAACTTCAAGTACTTTGATGCTCAAGTGCATCAAAATATCATATATCGCTTGAACAAACTAGCGAGCGGTATCGTGGCCAATGTTACTTTCGACCTGCTTTCGGAATTAAGCGTGAGTAGCATTTCTTTAGCCAGTCAAGAAATATAATCGTTCGTATATGTAAGAAAGAATTTACGCCTGCGTTATTTCGATCGATGTAACGCGAGAGTTCCATTTAACGCTAATGTCTCAGGAATTTTGTCATTTAGTGGTCGAAAAATTTATGCTCATGTACAAGGATTTTCTGAAGAAATTTGTGAAGAAAAAAGTTGTAAACAATTAGAATAGTAGTGAGATTGAAAGTGATTATACGTGTTCAGAATAAATAAATTGATGGAGGTTCTTGCACACTTCGGTTCTTCTATATTAAGAATAATAAGATACACGATAGAAGCCTTGCAAGCCTCCGATATTCTTCTCACAATAGGTTGAAGTAAATACTATCTACGTGAGCACACGTATTTCCTCGAATTTGTCTAGTTTTCATCATTTTTGGAAATGGACACTACAAAATATCGTTATTAATTCCCATACGGCAGATAAAAGTACTGTAAGTCCAAATAAAAAGCATTGTATTATATAATTGCCTTGTCAACGACTTAAAAAGTGAGGAAGAATTAGCAAAGCTGACGGGATAAATTGATTATATGAAAAATACATTGCTTTTTCGATCGTGGTTTTATAAGAACAATGCAGAAGTGATATTCCTGTATTTTTTTCTTTATAAAATTGTCGCTCTAACAGCTGCAACAGACAAATGTAACCAAATCAGCAGCACAATGCAGCGCATCACTCTGTATTGAGATATTGAATGGTTCTTGTTCTAATATAATTCTCGTGATTCCTTATTAGGAAGAGGTAGACATAGTGACCAATGGACATTGGGCCACGTCGCCCTGTTTCGTGAATGTCTCGACGGACATGGCGGAACGTGTCAAAGCAATATTGCCGGAAATGACTGACTGCGTCAAGGACCTGCACAAGAAGTATAGGAGCTTGAAGCAGCAAACAAAAGAAGCCCTCGCGGTACGTAACAGTATCCAGGCCTATCGAAGCTTCTTCACAAATTCACCCGATTTTTCTATCAAACGTATTAACCCTGTGCACGTAGATATAGAATTGAACTAATTGCTATTATTGGTATAACATTACATACTTGGTAAGATGCAGTATGAGGTAATGCTCTTTATAATTTCACGATTCTATATCGATTTTTCTCGATACCTTACACTTTAGTATATTTTTCACGCTTATGCGTCATAACGTGGGGTACGCAAGGGTTTTCAACTTGAAGATTCTCGAAGGTTTTTTTTAAACATCTATGGGCAGTTTTGGCTTTCAAGTCTAACGATCCCCTACGTTCCAATAGGAGCGAGTGAGAATCAAACTGCGCCAAAGTTGGACAGATGCAAAAAAATGTTTTTAATTAAAAAATTGGTAGTCCTATCCAAAGTACATTAAGGAGAGGACATAAACGATGTCAGTTGTTAAATGGAAGAAAAGCAAAGCTGCGATTAGATCAAAATTAATTCGTTCTCACGCAGAGAAGAGTTAAATCGCGGTTATCAACAAAGCGTCGACGGGAATTGAAGTAAAAAACGTGTACAAGGGAACTTGATGCCAGAACCAGAAGAATCAAGGACAGACCCTCGACCCTCCGCCACTTAATTTTTATCATCCTATTGCAGGCCTGCGCACAGAACGAGATGACCGTGAAGAATCTTTCCTTGAAGTGCGACTCGCTGCCCAATGTTGAAGACTGCTACACGCAGTATGTAATGCTCGTCAGGGAATCCGTTTTCCAACACACCATGATGTTCCAGCAAGCGAACGATAATCTTGAGGAAATTGTGACTAAAGAATTGCCAGGGGCCGAAGCTTGTCTGAATTCGTTTTCAACGAGGATCGAAGAGGCGGCTGGCCCTGTGAGAGGAGCTTCACGCGCTTGTCAAGGAGCAGTTCTCGATCAGAAACAACACTAGAATAACCTGATCAGCTGAGAATTTAAATGTAAAACTTCCCATCCTTTCTTCCAAATCTTTTGAGCAGGCATTTTTTCAAATTCCTCCGCAACCTGCAATGATTGAATAAACCTATTTATCAACCCTTCCGTGTCCTTTTCTGAAAAATTTTGAAAGCGTACATGGATGTGAATGTCGAGGTGACGGTTGGTAGTTCTGGTGTTAAAGCTTGGTGCTAAAAGCACGAGCGGAGGAAGACGAGGCAAGGTGAAAGTACAGGGCGAGAGGATATTTGAATTTTTCGACCACGGGGAAGGAATGTACGTGCATTCAAAGTGGAAGTACAAAGACAAGTGGAAACGCGAAATCGCGATACTGGCAAAAGCCTCCAAGCAAATGTAAAACGTGTAATAATAACGCGCATTAATTTTATAATGGTATTAAAGAAGAAATGTATAGAATAAGAAAGACTTTCATTTTATTCCGCGTTTCCCTTGCGCGATTGTCCCCATGGCGTTACTGAAGAAGTCCGCTTGGCAACTTTTTTGGCTTTCACCGACACGCTCTGTTTCTGACCTGGCTTGTCCGGAATGAGTATTTGTAACATGATTGAAACAATAAAAACTGATTGCAAAAGTAAATATATTTGAATTCTGTCAAACAGTAAAATAGAAAGTACCGCTAAGAAAGTACCATAAAGTAACGTAAGAAAATGACGATGAGGATATTACGAATATAGGAATGCAGAAGATACGTGCCAACTATCTTCACTGATGCTTGCAATTACTCTGTTCGATGGCAGAAAACGTGGATAGAAACATATGTTATATAATGGCTGGTTTTTTTTATGTTTATCAAGATCTCCGTGCAATGACGACAGGCCCAGGGTAAGGCTCACGAAAGACTTGCAGGGTGGAGACAAGCAATTCTCGCTCGAGAAAACACCCAAGTGATTTGCATCCGAGAAACTACGACAGGCCTACTTCACGAAGGAGACAGTGTCATCGTCGCACGTCGGATGTACCTCGTGTACGATATAAATACAGAGAAGAGAGATGATGTAGTGGATCTTCGGCTCGGACTTCCACGCGGAAAACCCGGGTTCACCGATCACTGATGGTTTTTCCATGTAATATGTAGACTGCAGTTCTAGTGGTTCGAAACCCACCTTAAATAGTAGATCCTAAGCCAAATGCAGTTAGTGTCGAAAAATAAATTAAAAAAACAAAATACAGAAAAGGGGAGAGAGAGAGAGAGAGCGTTACGTTTAGCTTTTTTGGGGGAAAGCGTGAATCCGGATACCCGTAGAATAAGTGAAAAATTTATAAACTTTTGTTGCGCGACAAACAACCGGAATGTATAAGTTGTATATAGATTATATGTCTATTTTTACATTTGCGTGTGGTATGTAGTATGCAAATGGATAAAATATGTGTATAAGTAGGTATAAATTGTTTTTCTGTAATAGACTCTCCGTTGCGAATGTGAACGATTTAATGAATACTTGGTTAGAGGACATATTCTCAATACTCTCTTCTCACTGTACGACGCGCAACTTAGAGGCGTTTTTATTTTCGTTGGCTGTATTACACGGTTTTTGATAGCAAAGTATATTAATCGCTCTTCTTTAGAAGTTTGAGAAACGATAGTCGGCTATGTTAGTTTATTTGATTTCGAGCTCGATAGAATACCGCATAGAATTAAAAATAATATTACGGAAGACGGTTACGATATTTATATTTATTTGATGTTTAACAAATGTGAAATCTGCTTCTTTAAGCATACGTGATATAGGTCACTTTGTGTAAGTATACTTATTTACATTTTGCTTAATACGTCTGAGAAATTCGAAAAGTTCCAAGGACTTTACATGATAGAATTCAGATGCAAAATAATGTTATCTTCCTAAAATCCGCAAAATAGTGCCACTTCTTACATCATCGTATTTTTCTCTGACAAAAGTTAAAGGTCCTCGAAATCTTCCCAAACCTTCCTGCCCTTCTTTGCAAAATGATAGCAACAATGTTTTACGTCAATAACACAACGATAAAACTAAGCATTAATAGCGTGTAAAAACTTGCTCCTTCCGCACTGTTATCGCATCCCGCCTCTATCACGTTTTTCGAATAAAAAAAATAGGAAGCGGATATACAAAAAAAAAGTACAATAAACGAATATAGCCATAAAGTGAACTCCAAATGATTACTTTTATTCGTATCCTTGGTATTTCCTTATTGGTGAGCGTAAGTTCTTTTTACACCAGAACCCGTAAATTTCTGATCATTAAACCTACTTTGAGCGGAATTTTGATCTTCAAGTGTAAAAAAACAGGTCACTTTGATCTCCGGAAAGGCTGATGATGTAAGCGATTAAAAAAAACTTTTTATACCGTTCCTTTATGGCTACCTTTATGTACTTCCTTTATGTACGTTGTGCATAAAACATTTTTCCAATGGGATTTTCACGGTGATACTTGGCGAATAAAATTTGTCGAAATTTTATCGTGTTAGCTTAAAATATATTTTTATATTTTCTAAGGTGAGATATAAAAGATATACGTACACGTATATAATTAAAGTACCCGGAACAGTGTATTCACAGGTGTACGATATTCCGCTGCGATATCGTGTTAGAAAACTAGGATTCAAGATGTGGTCGAACGTGTACTGTTTCGCAGGTGCTTTCTGCGTAACCCTGGTAAAGAGTATTTGTCCTATAAGAATTAACATGCGTTTTAAATAACATCGAAGATTTCAAAACTTCTTGTTTAATTTATTTTGAGCAAATTCATAGGGATACAAAGAAGGAAAGGGCGGATGCACTTCTTGGCCTTTAGAATTATATTTGTCGAGACACTGCGGATACGAAATTACATACTACAAGTGTTCATATAGGCGAAAAGAAATTCAATTGAGGAGGGCGCATTGCGCTGGTAATTTAATGGTTGCTATCGGGGTTTATCAAAGTCGGAGGTTGCTCCGTTCAATTACATGGCGGAATTATGTCTCCGGACTGTCAATTCGCGAATGTATATTTCAAAAGTTCTTTAACATAGCTCACAGCTCAAAATTCCCCAACAGAAAGAATTAGTTAATGTCGAAGACCGTTTCCTCGCGCCATCTGTCGTTTTGAGATGACTCGATCACTTTGACGTCTTTTCGACAGATATCCGACCTCGAAAGCGGTGAGTTGAAACAGGACAACCTTTTGAACTACCTGACGGTGGTGAACGATTTGAATCGGCACAACATTTCGTACCTCCAAACCATGACTGATTATATCCTCCACGATCAGCTGAATGACGTGATCACCGAAATCATCTCCAACGAGACTTATAGCGGCATGATTCGAATGCAGGTAAAAGCAAAACAGTTACGATCATATTGTTCGTACAAAGCAATCTGTGGAAGGAAATGTGGAATAAGAAACTGAATCTGTAATTATTTAGAATTACTCTTTTCTATTGATCTCCATTTTATCTTTGTGCATCGCCACTTTCGTATCCGTAATTAAAAGTAAAAATATTCACCTGTTTTTCTCGTTGCATTTTTTTTACATACAGAATCTCTAGAGAATCATAGAATCATATAAATCTCTAGAGATTCATATAGAATCATATAAATATTCTAGCTCTTTACTCCGACTCTGTACTCTAAGCTCTGTTCTCTATGACTCTTTGTGACTTTTCTGGACGCCGCCATTTTCCCTAAGGTCCTCGCACGCCCCCCCCCCCTCCTAGTGCACACACAACCATCTTCCACGTACATTCCCCAAAACCATGTATCACCCAAAACTGAGCTATGCACTCCTAATCGCTTTTCGCAACCTTATGACACTCCTCCTTCGGCCCCACGAACTTATAATCTTTAAAATATTTATTCATTCTCACGCCAAACCATTTTCACACTCTCATTATCTTTCTAGCATGGGCTACATCACGTTAAGTCTTACGGAGTAGATGCATCGATCTGTTACAAAGACGGCTTCCAGAATTTATCAATAGGGGCGAGGGATGTTCTAAACAACATGTCACCATGTATTGTAAAACTTGACGCAGAATATACTAAATTACACGATGAACTGTATAGTGTATTGCAGGTTAGTGCATACGGAAAACGGTAAAGATTTTCGCACGATACTAAAAATACGCGTGACAGACTTAATAACTTAAACTGCACAGACACGATTAATACGTGTATGTATAATTTATATATGCATATCCTGTAATAACGGAATTTAAAATAATACAGAAATCTGCAACTCGTGCAACATGGACAAAGATCTTATAAAATTCCCATGATATAGATATCGGGTGATTTATAAAAAGACAGAATCTAAGAGTAATGTTAACGTAATTGTTTCTTTTCTTGCATGAATGGTATTTTCGACGTGCCTTTTATCGGTGAATACATACTTGAGGATTTCAATTGGTCACGTGTTTAACGAGTACAAAATCACAATGAAACGTATACTCATAGCGCACGCCGCACGAGATGTATTAATGCAACTTGAGCGAATGTTCAAATAACAAAATTGTCGATATTGCCATCGACGTTACTGTTATAATAAAAAGAAAATTCTGCTGTAGCGCACGGACATCATCAAAGTGGAGCTGACAGAATTGTCGCTGTTGTGCGAAAGCCAGAAGAATCCTATAGATTGTATCGAGGTTCAACTAAAGACATTGCAACACGGCATCACGAAAATCTCCGAGGAAATTTTACATTTGCAACAAGTCTCGGCCAAGTTGATGCACACTGAACTGCAGACTACGATGACCTGTCTTTTCGATCACCAGGGTGAGGTCATTCGGATGGCAAATAACGTAACCGAAAACGCCCTGGAGTGCCTTCAACACATGGCATCGTTGAGGTCGATAAAGACCAACATCAAAAATATCCATAAATAACGAGGAAATCATATTGCTTCGATTTCTGCCGATGTGTCGATTAACCAATAATAATAAATACTGTTGAAATTAAATTGAGATTATCATTGACTCGTCAGAATCGAGTTAACACATATTGTCATCATCATCGTCGTCATCAGCATTATCGTTAAGCTGGAAATTAAATTGAAATCACTCGATGCAAATGTCATTTACTTCTTAAACGTAAATAGAAATAATAATTAGCACGATGAGTTATTTTTGTCCAGTTGAAACGAAAATAGAAAACCTATGTAGCCGGAATTAAGCTGGGATTGTTGTTTGTGCGTAGAAGCAAATGTTGTTGAGTTATTCGCGAAAGAACATGTAAGGTATTATGCTGAGAGAAATAATAAGTACGGCGCTATTTTTGTAGAAATAAGTTTCCGTTCTCGTCATCTTCGTCTTCTCTATGTATCACATTGTCCATGGTTTCAAGAAACAAGATGGATTCTTCCCATCATTTTTGGTTTCTCCCATGCGATATGCATACTGTAGCTCTGGTGGTTCGGAACCTATATTGAACGATAAGTTATAGGTCAAATGACCTTTACGGTCAGTGCCAAAAAAAAAATTAAAAAAAGAAAAGGGTGAAAAATAGTTACTCTACCTTTTTTTTTACGTAGAAACCTTTACCCTTTACTTAGAAAATAGTAAATATACGTCACTGTCAACATACCATAAATTTACCGCGCTTCGAAGATTAATCAGCGAACGATCAAATTTATTTCCTTTACGGATGTTGTAAAGATCGATGTAAGCGATATACTCGATGTAAGGAAGAGTAAGGAAGAGATTTCAAAACAAGCGCACGACCGACCTTTTTTTTAACGCCTATAAATATAAAATACCCGTAATATACAGTTCAAAATGCGACATATCGAACACTTATGAACGAATGCATGTACAGTAAGCGCTACTTCGGTTTCAAGTCCATCCTAGATATCTCGTCGGAACGAAGCAGAGTAACACGCGAGCAACGATGAGACTTAACGCAGAATTTTCCATTTTACTCATGTCCTGCGCCATACTGGTGAGTGATTCAAAGAGTCATGCATCGAAATTCATTTTGCATTCGTTACTAGTTCAATATAAATTATCGATGCTCGTGCATTGAGGCTCGCAGGCGTGGTGAATCTCCTCGCGGAACTTCCAACTGCTTTTTGAGTCGAAGAGTCATTCGGGGGAGGGGGGGAGTTGACGTCTGGCGAAGTTTAAGCTCGATTTTTTTTTCTTATTTCAAGCACGACAACAGATCAATCGGGTTTGCTACTCCTTATTTCGCGGATAGGATGTTCAAGAACGTTTATGTAGAGTCCGTTGCGTGTTGTAAGTACGCGATGGTGGTAATAAGTTGAGAATCAACGTCGTTGGTAATAAGTTGAGAGTCGTCTCGTTACGTTGCTCGATTAGTGACGTGATTAGAACTGTATCGAAGTCTCAAAGAGGGAGGTTCTTTTAAGACTGTGTTCGTTGGTGTTTGCGTGACGACCGAGCGACTGGCGTCTAAATACGGATAGACCGACATCTAGAGCGAAGAGTGGCTGACTTCAGACTATTGTTACTAAGAAGCTCTGATTTTCAAGAGAGACGTAGCTCAGTTTCCTGGGGCGGAGTTTGAGAGATTTTTCCTAAATGCCTGCCTCCTATTGGTTTTCGAAGGCTTCTGTACCGCCTCTTTATCGTAATTGGTCGGCTGCATTTTTTAACAAAATGCAGTCCTGCTTGTTACCGAATTATCGTTCGTTGAGCATTTTAGATAGTCGAAGGTGGCACAAGTCAATAGAAGGTCACGTATCCTTTCGATGGATGGGAGTCGCGTCTAATTTGGAGGAATACCAGATGCTTAAAATAAAGTTTATTGTCTGAAGTACTTGTGAAGTTAAGCTGGGGCTCGATGCGTGAAGAGTAGTGCAGGCCAACTTGATACCGTCTGATCCTTGGAAAAACACGATAATAAACCTCTGGCTTTCTCGCTTGATTCTGTTTATTGTTGTACCGCAACAATCGACGTCTGATATTCTATGATGCAATTTACAAACCTACAGGCTGTACAAAATATCCTCTGATGCCAAGTCTTAGACACGCCTATTTTATAGAAAAAAGGTCACACGAAAACGGTGGAATAATATCTTTTCCCACTATTCCAATACAAATTCTGACGAATAATTTTTGGTACATATCATGATGATATGTGAAGTGTATCAACGATCAGATTAGATTGTATAAAATAACTTTACAGCCTCGAGACTAGTGAAGACAATTATTCTTCAGAAAGGAATAACCGCAACAAATAGAATAATACATATTTTCCACTATATTTTGTTCTCGCAAAGTTTATCATCGAATATTTGTCGAATACAATTGAACATTGTACAATCTATCCTTATAGCAAAGCAAAAAACTTAAGAAAATTTTTTAATGACAATGGCGCAATTCATATTACACGGATATTCAAATCCATTAGTACTCAAATCAGACCTATACTATCTTATATCAAAAGAAATCACCAGTGTTAACTTCGTACCACGATTAAAATATTCGTATTACATTAAAAAATCGTGCTCGCATTATGCATTATGAATCCTCATGGATTAGAACGTTATGCAAATGTCATCTGGCTATTTCTTCTGTTGTGGAACAAATTTAGGAAAATCTTGAACATGAACAATTTACAATTATATTCTTGAAGAATGACAGGCTGCTAAGTCGATGATTATTAGCAACATCAAAGGCCTTTTTGCAGACAAATGGTAACCTTGAGCAACAATACGAGCAGAACGTGACGATTGTCCTCAAGTCCACGGAGAACTTTTTCGATGTGTTAAAATTACTGAAAACGCAAAACGAATTCAAGATGTATATGCATGGCACTGTTGCCATGGTAGACGTCATAGATAGAATGAAACATTTCCTGCTGGAGAAAGTCAAGGTAAGGACAACAAGCGTCCGCTTGGTGATATTTTTTGCTGCAAAGAAAAAGTAACTTCTAACTGTAAATCTAAAACATATTAAAACTTATACGCGTAAATATGTGGAAAAAAGTCGTGATGTTCTCCTAAAGAAACTTCATCTAAACATATACAATACATATACAATACATACAAAGAAAAAGAAATATAAGGAATAGAAGAATATTTACTATCATTTACTAAATTGACAATCATACAAATAGATTGTACTAACAAATAAGATCGCGTTATTTCTTGCAAAGCGTGAAGAGCAATTGAAGAACGGGGTGGTGAGTATTGGACTGAAATAAAGACAAAGTTTCACGTTTGACTTTTGATTACAGACAGAACTACAGATGCTCGGCGCTACACCGGAGGATCTAGTAAATTGCCTTGATTTGACGACAATGCATGTTGAAACATTCAACAAAAACGTTTTCAAAGAAATGAGCGCGTGCACCAATTCGTTTAACGATTTTTTTTTCACGCAGTCGTCTAAGTTTACCTATATATTACTTGTAAGTGTAGTCCCATATTTTTTGCATTTAATCCTCATATCATTAGTTTTACATCTTCCATCGATCTTCCAAGAGGTAATTTAGGAAATCTACTTCACGTTAGTAGAAAATTTGAAGTGTTCCCCCTCGGTGATCGGTTTAAGATCTCAACGTGTTTAATTTACGCAAATCTCCACTCTTAAAATTAACTTCCTGAAATATCGATCTTTGGTTCATCCTTGATGTTTTCTTCCTCGCGTGTCGCCCTCGTTTTTTTATAATCGTTATGTAGCATGATAATTCTTACAAAAGTCAGGCGCGTGGAATACGATGCAAACGAAAAATACACTCTCACTCATAAACTCGATTTAATTTCCGCAGCTGATGCAAAATCTCATCAAGCACCTAAATAAAGTGTCGGAGGAATGTAAAGTCCATTCGGATCCCGAGGAGTGCCTGACGGAAGAAGTGAATGATGCAAAAATGCAATTGACCTACTATAAAAATGAGATATTCGAGAAGGATATGACTATGGATGGACAGCTGAAGGACGAAATAGCGAAATTCAGACAGTGCGTCGCGAATAGACCGTTGCCGCTGTTGCGCGTAGAAGAAGAAAGAGTGATAAGATTGGCACACAATTGCCATATAAGACATTGAAGAGGATCATCCGCATACAAAAGGAGACTCCGATGTGTTGATTAATCGATCAAGGTCAATCCTTTTGTATGCAACATGAAATTCGATGCGTTCGAAAAGCTATTTCGAAATATCGAAGTAAAAAGTTTAAAAGGTAATTTCAGTTTAGCAGTTATGTGAGCTTTATAGAAGAAAAAAAAAGAAGCAGAAAATTTGAAACAACAAAACGCATATAATTTTTTCTATGTCGAGGGATTAATGGTTCGAGCCAACAATTTATAAAATACATTGTTATAATAAAAGCTGATGAGAACGCATCTTGGTTAACTTTTCTTCCACGACTAACTGAAATTATTTCTTTGAAACTTAAAAAGCAAACATTACGCAGTGAATTAATGTTAAGATGTTAAGAATTGTATTAGAGATAGTTATCACAAGAGTAGTGAATAGCCAAAGTGTGTCGTCGTTACTGAAAACAAGCAATAACGAAATCTAATTGTTTTGATCTATAAATTAAATATTAAATATACGTAATTAATATGTGAATTGTTAATGTAGCCTTGGCGTGTATTTGCCAGACGTTGTATTTTACAAATAACCCGTGCGGCTGTACTTTCAAATAAAGTAAAAATATACCCAATGTTCAGCTGAAAAATGTGTTTCGTTTAAAAAATAAAATGACGGTTTGCCTTAAAACGACCTTCACAATATTACCTTCCACAGACAAGTGTTTTTAGCGAAGAAAAACATTGCCACCCTGTACACATACGCGTATGGCAATAAACTCCATACGCTCGATAAAACTAACGGTTTACCCACTGCTATTTCCGCCATTCGCAAAGGTATATTTTGTTGGTACGAAGGACACGGCTGTGGGACATTATGCGTATAGTGATTTCGATTCGACGGCTTTTTTAAGACCGCCAAGATAAAGAGCGATCCGCGTATCTGGCGGAAGTTAGTATTTGAATATATAAAAAAAAAAAGACCCACTTGGAGTAGATCTGTTAACCAATCAGAAGATTTGGGTATATAGTATATAAATCTATGTTCGGGCATTAGAAGCATCACATCGTGGTTATTAGACGTCCGATAGAACACCGAAGTAACAACCATGAATTCACTCACGCTCTACAATATGGCCACCCTCATGACCACTCTGGTAAGTAGACTTAAAATCGTAATGTCGATTAATTGAACGACTATAGCAAAAAAGATTCAAGCTTCTTTTTTATAAAAAAAATTGAACACGTTTCTGTCCCCGATGCATCCGCCATCGATCCTCGATTAGACCTTGCTTCAACCGTTCGAGTGAGTCGGAAAGATGGAATGTAAGGCATGATATAAAAAAGAGTTATGATTGTTTTTGGAAAAAAAACGTTGAATCAATTTTCATGGTTAATATCAGATGTGTGCAAATGATTGACGAGAAAACTTTTAGAGGAAGAAATAAAAACATTGCACATGCCTAATTATTGAAATTTAGTCAGTCAATTATGCGTATAATATGTACTTTATTAAATATATTATATAAATAAACTATATAT
>JBCFXI010001896.1:0-36337 GCA_038496175.1 Ampulex compressa
TATATATACATCTAACATAAAATAACCGATACATATATCCAACATAAATTCCAGTTCCAAGCGCGTCACTTTTTCTTCCTACCTCATAATCGATAACCTGCTTAGACCAAATGGATTCGCGAGAGACCCGAGAAAGGCGATATGCAAGATACGATAATGGCGCGATCGATCATCTTGCTTATATCACGCTTTGTAAAATCGATAACATCATCAATATCCCACGACCAATAATCGCTAAGAGAAAGTAACGCGTAGCCAACGACACAAGCTCCGATGGTTTTCCAAGCAACATTTAATCGCGCTCACCATCCGCCAGAATACCAAGGTTTCATAAAGCCCATTGTCTCTCCGCTGGGGTAATTCCATCCGAATTGGCCCCTGGTACCGTTCCTATATTGCAAACGCCGAGATTCGGTATCCGGTACGCTATTGCGCGACGTCATCTTCCGGTTGCATTTTTTTCATCCTATGTACCTGAAACACGAGTGGCGCGGTGTAGAGGCCCGGGTACACGCGACGAGGGCGAAGAAATGGACAGGCTATGGCGGAAGCAGAGGGAATACGAGAGAGAGAGAGAGAGAGAGAGAGAGAGAGGAAGAGAGAGCAGGGAATCGCGGGATTTAAACTCCAGAGTGGTATATGACTATGATAGTCCGTTGCATATTTCAGCATCCACTTGGTAGCCAGTGGCGTAGGCCAAGAGGCGCTTCTCGTCCGGCGACACGATCGTCCAGGACTTACTCTCGGTTTCCGTGAAAGCTCGCAAAACCGCCGCGTCCGGGGCCGCCTTTAAACGACGCCATTACCGCCATAACCGAAGTGTCACCACGGTTAGCTGATAATGCCAGCCGGCCCGCTTTCAGGCAGTGGAATGAAATTAAAACGAAAGTTTGCAGCCGGCTCAAAGGACGCCGCCTGGCTCGGACCGATGAAACTTGATTTTCGACGTGGCTTATCCTCTCTGTCTCCCTCTCTCTCTCTCTCTCTGTCTCTCTATTCGTTTTCTGGGATTAATGTGGAGGATGCTGAGGGGCTAAGTTGTTTGTACCGGGGTGGAAAAAACGGGAAAGTGGTGTCGCATTATACTCGGTCGAGAGGTGCGGCGTCGAGAGGAGTTGACCTCGGTCATCCTCGTCGAGATGGAGGCATTCGAAAATGCGGATTAACCTCGTAATCGCGCTTTTAGTTATATACCATTGATACTTGTCTTTGTATTTTAGTTATACTATCAGAGTACTTTGTCCTTTATACGATGAGATAAGTGGATCGTAATGCGTTCGTTCGAGATTCTGACGTATCGAATCGTCGAATCGTCAATTTGACGCGTTGCTCGGGTCTAGTTACTATAGTATCTGATTTTTTCCTACGCCTTTTCTTTTATACGGTCAATTCACAACTTCATTCTTAATATCGATCTTCTAAAAAAATTGTAATCCGTATACTTTAGTAATCCTTTAATTATCGAACCACGCGCTAAATGGATACTGATTATTTCCACAGTGAAGGCATAAGAGCGTACTAATAGGCAATAAGAAGAGTATGTATTTTAACGTGTCGAAAGCGACTTATATTTATCTAAATACAGATTATAACTGCACTACAAGCCGCACTTGTACAAAGCCTTCTCTCCAACTTACTTTCCTCCCTCTTCAGTATACTATCATATATCCTAATCATTCATAGATCAATCTCCGCCTCTTTCGATGAATTCGCGCGACAAATATCCATATATAATCGCTCCAGCGCCGCTCCGTCCCAATTCTTCCATTCTTCCTCCGCGCTCGTCGGGGACCATTTTTACGCGCCTCGCGTTGACCGCGACCAGACAATGGATACACTATCGTTACGCAAATTTAGCGGGCGCGCATCGATCGCGTATTTCGCCGGCGTTAAAGGGGAATGGGAAAACTGACTCGATTTGGCCCCTTCCATTAACCGATTTTGGGAATCCATTGGAGGCGGCCGCAAATGCCGTTATTACTACGACAGTCGGAATGTTCTTGCCGCGAGCTAGAAATGCTTTCGCGATGTTAGCTCTCCTTTAACGCGCCCGACAACGTGGGCCGGAGTCATTAGGTGAATCGGCGGGTTAGTGAACCCGTTCGCATTATTATTGCAACCGGATTCGACGGCCATTAAACAACGGGTCAACGATGTGTTGTACTCCACCGAAATGTTCACGGTGGATCATCTCTGTCTAGTGAAACACGATAATCGAATTTCATTTGCATGCCATTCGGGGCCCGCTTGATGAACAATGTTTCGATAAAAGCACCGCGGAAGATTTAATATCGCGTATAATACCTAATTTGTATGGGCGCCGTTATAATCTGCAAATAGTCCGTAGGACGCTCATTGAATTTGAGCGTTTTAGTTTATGTTATTTAGGGTGTATGAATATATCTATATATGTATGTGTATATCAGGGATGGCCGCTATATCGTGCGGTTGCGCGCTAGATTGGAAATACAATTATTTCTAATGAACGCATAGCGGGGCTAAAATAAAGGGAAAAATTCGACGTTGCGCGCAGAGAGAAGAAAGGAAGTTTATCGTATTACCGTGAGAATAATGGAGCCCCTCTGATAAATATTCAACGAATAATCTTTCTCTCCGTGCAGTATCGTTTATAATCGGGATTTAAATGTTTAAACCATTAAACGCCCTGTTTTTTTTTTTTTTTTTTTCTTGGAAAGATAAGGATACATGTAAATTACACGTCTCCTATTTTTGTGTTACAGGTACGTGGACAAATGATCTCCCGGTGTTTCCCCTGGTAGTGGTGAGTCTATTTGCAAAAACACGAGCCCGATTTGTGGGATTAAGACGTTAAGATCTCCGGGGGATAACGATATGTAAATGCGTGATTACGTTATTTAAAACTTAGCTAATTCGAAGGTTGCTAAGCCAAATTGCTTTTCCATACCGATGCACGATGCAACGAACGTCATAAAGGAGGGAAATTGGATAATTCCTCTTGAAGGCGCGGCTATCTCCGAAGGCGTTGAGCGAGGATCGAGGGGGATTATATTTCGCCGCGATAAGCGAATCCGCGAAAATTTTTAATTTGATTTATTCCACGTTACCTTTGCATCCGCTTGGAATATCTACCGGAGGCGAAAAATTAACCGCATAGCAACCGCGATCCTTTCAGGGCAGCGCCGACATCTCTACAAATTTAATTTTCCCCATCATCGCGCGGCGTGCGTCGAAAAAATTCAATTGTGGCACTCTTGCTTTAATGTCGCTGCTCCATCGGATACCGCGGGATATTTTTTTTCTCTCCCTCTCTCTCTCTCTTTCTCTCTCTCTCCGAGAAAATCGCGGCTAACGGTCCCATTGAAACCGCGATATTTTTTGCAAATCTCAAATATTCCTCGAACGTGCCCTCCGAATTTCATAGAATATTCCCTGGGCTTTGGTTTTAACGATTATACGCATTTCGTGAAATACTTCGAGGTTTTTATCCTGGAAGTAGCTGGCCACGATGCCCTTGCAATTATCTCGATCGTCCAGGTATCCAGGAGATAAATCGATTTCTTCGATATTCACGATTGCCAATGGCGACTCGTGTAACGATCTGAACGATTAATTTGGATTACTGCTGTTTTTTTCTCCTTTTTTTTTTTTTTTATAGCGACGCACGAAACGATTTCCAAGAAGCTTAGACAAACTGGGCCGTAAATAGAGCCGCGAGAAGTTCATCATGAGCCGAGAAACTTCCACGGCGGATGAGAAATTTCATTTTAAAACGCGGTCTTCGTTAAAACTCCTTTGAACCTTCTGAACGTTCCTCTTTGACTTCTGCAAGCATTTATCGAACATCCGCCATCCCCTATTCCCGACATTTCCCAGCAATCCCTCCGCGATGATTCGACCATTTCGAAGCGCAACCTCGAAATGATCTCGCGGCCACGCTCCCTCACTCGCCGCAAGCGCCCTTTCTCCGAATGAAAACCAACAAAAAAAAAAATAGAAAAGGAAAAAAGGATATAACTGAAAACGCGTCTCGCTCCAGACAACGATCTTTGTTCACGCCTTAACAATTATATCTTAATACGAGACCACGCATAGCGGTACCTACAAAAATGAACATCGATACAACACTTTTGGAACTTATTTCGAACACCACGCGCATCTTAAAAAAAAGAAAAGAAAAGATAGAGCAAGAGCAAATTATCAGATAAGTCAATATAACGATCCAAGAACTGCATAAAAATCATGTAAAATCTTGAAAGCATCGTCACAGGGCGCAGCGATTTTTTCAAAGAATCGATCCATCGGTAACTTCCCAGTGTTAAACAAGCGAAAAGGATCGTAGACGTAATTTCAGACGCGGGGGCGCATCGGGCGTCGATTGTTAAAGGCGGTCGACCCGACGTGTCGTATCACTTTTTAGCAAGGCGCGAGGGGTCGATGGTACTCGAACGCGCGGCGAGATACCGCACCCTTCAAAAGCCCCGCTTTTCGTTCCCCTTTGCCGCTGCAGCCCTTGGACCCAGGGCGCCCCCTCGCGCCTCGCCCCTGGCGCTTACTCTACCACTTCATGACAATGCACGTCCCATCCCACTCGTCTGTTTTCCGCACGAGAATCCGGAATGTCGTCGATAAAATATTAAGGGCGACGATCGTATGTAGGCCAGCGGGTGGCGCCTTTAAACCCCGGCACGGCCGCCTCGTGGAAATGCGAGGCGCACGAATTATTTTCCACGCACGAGGATGCCGGCTTCGAGGGGATTTACCACTGGAACTATCTAACCTGTTAGAATGACCGATGGGTGGTTTCTTTAAAGAAAAAATTTTTCTGAAAAAAAGAAAAGTCTTCTGAGATTTTTGATGATTTTTGTATAGTATTTAGATCGATATGTTGATTTATTTAAATTTCCTCTTCCGCTCTCTTTCTTTTTTTATGGATGTATGTAGTGTTTTAAATATGTGTCGAACGTGAGGAGTAGTTCCTGCGTTAAGGACGTTTTATGAGACGCTTCAATACCAAGTCTGCTGGTATTTTATACTTTGAAACTTGGAGTATCATAGATTCTAATCTCGCGTGGAAATTCATCTCGCGCGTATCACACGCGTATATAATTAATAAGGCGAAAGCGTAGCAAAAAATTCGTTGTATTAAATACAGCTATATATACGTATGAGACCGCGCGTAGGCGTACAAAGAAGGATTTATAACGCCCACAAATAATCATTTCAAATATTCCTCTCGCGTGTCAGATCTTTCTGAAAATCTCAAACGCGATGCGAGAAAAGGTATTTCATCAACAGCGCTCCTTTCGATCGAGTAAACTCAACATTTAAGAATTCAAGCAACAACGCCACGTCCGTGCCAAGGAAGTTTGATCGCTCTCAAGAGCAAGAAGAAAAAAAATCATAATTCCACTGCAAAGAGAGATACAACGTATTTTTCATTAAAACCGGATCTGGAGAGTTTCAAAAATCAAGGAGGGAGACAGAGCGGCATGGAGAGCATCGTTCATTCCGGCATCAAACTTTCCCTTCGAGCGGCTGCTCCGATATCCTGGCCTTTTTATCGGGTGTTCCTGAAGGTATCAAAAGAAACACGATCGGGACGTCCAAAGCAGAAGCGAGACACGGTTTCAAACGTATCGAGGCAGGAGCGCGAAGCTAGCATCGCTTGCTCCGCGATACCAGGATCTCGCTTTGACAGTCATTCCCCCCCTTGATGTCCCTGGCTGGTTTTTGAAAACGCGAGGTAATTGGGAAGTTTCGCAAAATGACTCCGTGAGTGAATACATTTCAATTCGCATACCCGGAAGGGGATCGGGCACAAAGGGGTGGGGATGGAAGATTATTCGACGTTTGCCCGTTTGATGGGATTTTTATTTGGGTCGCGCAGCTCGGTTTATTTACGGGCATCTGGGTCGCGCGTATACGTAATTATTACTCACAGCGGCGCTCTCCTCGAATATCCATCAAAGAGCCGCGGTGGCTTTCATAAAGTCTCAGTTTGTTTCCTCCATTTACTTCCGGACGTCGACTACTACGGTTATTTAACCTGGGATCCATTATTTACAGGCCTGAGACCAAACATAATAAAATCCCCCCTCCCCTGTCCCGCTCCAATTCAGAACATCGTCCACTCGTCGGTCGCTTCAATCTCGGTCCCGCCATTTTATTCCGCTTGCCCCATCGTCGCATCGGATACTAAGCTTATTTAATCCAGGATCCGAATGAGTCTCGAGTCAACGAGCACACACACTCGCTCACTCACTCATTCACTCATTCACTCACTCACTCACTCATTCAGTCACTCACTCACTCACTCACTCACTCTCTCACACACACACACACACGTGGAAAAACTTTAGAGCTGATTCGTGGGATTAGATCTCGAGGTTTTCTCACGGGAGCGAGCACCGCGACTCCTTTCCTTGTTACTCGAAAACTCCACGCATCCTGATATGCATATCGCGCAAAGAAATTCCAAGGGAAAATTGCCAGAAAATTCGAAAGCACTCTCGTCAGAAGGACTTGGAGGGGGGTGTGGAAAAATCCAAGCGCGGCTATTGCTCGCGAAGGCCCTTCCGCGGCTTCCCCTCGTAAAGTCTTCGACCGTAGATTATAAAGTTCGACGTCGAATTGTATCCCGGCTTGTAACCGTCGACGATATATCCGCCACATATCAATGGCCCGGGGCGTTTGAGGCAGTTAACTTCGTCGGAGCGGTTTAATTGCCGGCGTCCATTTGCCAGGGCGGAGACTTTCCTCGGGAATTATTTCCGACATAACGGTGACGGTAACTCCCATCGAACGGGGGAGAAAACTTTGGCCGACGAGAGTTTCCGGCCGCAAGACACGCGGCCCAACGCCGCAAATTGTTTTATCAGACCTCGCGGCCAAATTCTATCCGGCCATTACGGCTGGATTCCGCAAAAACGTCTCGGCCCGGAGCTCGGCCCGGATTTTGCTCCCCTTCCTTAACTGCCGGCCCGGATGCCGTAAACAAACGATATTACACTTTCGCAAAGTAATACGGGGGCCCTGAGTAAATCGTGAGATCTGCACTGCTAGGAATTCGATGCTTTTACGGATCGAAAGGGATATTGAGGCGCGACAAAAGAGTATTGGGACATATGACTCTTTGTATTGATACGTCGAGAGATAACTTGACCTCTTGGATCATGGGCAATGTCAAGTCCGACCTGCTGCACTGTGGATACATATTCTACCATCGATCATATCGCTACGAACGCTATGTTAAATTATATCCATCGAAATAAATGATGATGTTTAATTATCGAACACAGTGTCTTATTGAATACATCGTTATTATCATTTCACTTCTTACCCAGGAACCGTAACTATTGTAGATACAGTGGAAAATCTAAATACATCATGATTAGTAATTGAAAGTCTCAATGATAATACTTTAGGTATATATCTTTGATTAATGATAACACAGATTGCTGTACTGACACGGTGCTTTTGGGGCAATAATTGTACATCGAGTGGAGAAGGTTAAGGATATGTTAAAGGGAACTTTGAGAGAACACCTTGTGAGTAACGTGGGAATGAGTGTATTTAAGCGAAGAGTATTGAGTATAACGAGGCGTCGAGCGAAACGAATGGCGCGTTGACAGTGTATAAATGACTTTTCGACGCGTACGAGCTTTCGACGCCGTTTACTGATTTTCCACGTACGATTTTCACGACTCTTCTCGCCGACTTCTCATTCCCAACTGCCTTCTCCAGGCCTCGACACACTCCGGCCGCTTTGAACACACGCCGCACTCTAATCCACGCTCGCGACACGTGCCATGGACTTCCTAGACTTAAGGATAAACCCTCCACGCTCGCATTCTTAAAACCACTGCGCGCGAATCGTATACAAAGTGACTTAGTCTCCTTCTTGGAACTTTCGTTTCCCATAATAATTGCACGATTTTTTAATTGTCAATCAATTTTACATTCGACCAGCGCATAAAGCATATTTTGTAGACACTAATAGGGTTGAAAGAGCCTTTGCGGATGGATAATGTAGAGGGTGGTAGACGTGAAATAAAGTAGAGTTACTCTGTAATCGATATAGGATATATTACAGAGAGGAGAAAAAGGATAAGGCTGCTTATTACATCGCAATACCTTCCGCCGCCTCTTCCTCCGATCATCGTCTCTTTCTCCATTTTTCTCGTCCGCTTTCTCCGCGAGGCTACATTATTAAGCGCCTTGCTTTGCCTTGGGCCGCGGCACCGCAACGAGAACAATTTATTCCTGCCACAAAAGCACCGCGCTCGGTTACATATTTACGTCGTTTATCGGCGCGGCGTGCGTCCTGAATATTTGACGAGGCGGCCTTTCTATCGCTCAACGGTGAAAACCGAAAAGCACTTCGGACGTTTAACGTCCGGTGCTTGCGCGATAAATGCCACACGTCTTCCGTGAGTGCGCGCGGGTACTTTCCACCTTGCCGTTAAAGTTCCTCGAGCTTCGATTCCCTCCTTCGAACCTTACGGTAACTTCCATTCTCGACACACTTTGTGGATTCTCGTTAAGTTCCTTTCGAGGCTGGGTAAGGATTTCTTGGGATATCTGTATTGTAATTGTTTATGAGATATATATTATAATATTTATGGGATAGCTGTACTATAAGTGTACTTGTCGGTTGTTCGTTGATGGAGAAGAAATATCAACGAGAGATTCGAATCGCTGCTCGGATTCCAGAGTGTTGTAATTCTTGTTTTTATCGCGGTAATTTAATCCTTTGGGTATAAAGAACGTGGTGATGTACTCTCACCAAGAGTACTGATATGTACAACTTTACATACAACACCGTACATTTTATTCTCGTGGTTACTAAAAATACACTCACTTCTTGGCTAATCGCTATTAAACCAAAGACCACGTTCCTCGCATTCCCCAGTTTCAATTCAAAACAAAACTTCCCTCGAATCGAATACATAAGCGTAACTCTAAAAAAGATCAATCAGCACACTTAGAATCCCAACAGTCCCAAAGCTTTCTCGATCATCCGTACATTATACAATATCCATCAGCAACATATCCCTACAAAAATACCAGACAATCCCAAAATTAGGAGGATAAATCTCCAAGCCCAGCAAACCCAAAGAAGAATATCCAAGGTTCCATCCAACCCCTCTCTTCCCCTATCCAGGGTCCGTTAAAAAAAATGGCGATGCACCTGCGGGCACTGTCTGGGTGAGTGCAATTTTAAGTAGTCACGGTGCCGACATGGCGCCGCGAAGGGGGTAGTGAAAAACGAGGAGGCTGAGGGGGGAGGGCCTCGTGAAAGTAATTGGCCAGGAAGGAGATTTCCATCGGCGCGGAATCGAGATAGCACGAGGAGCCGATCCCACGAAGCAAGAATAATCGTCGAGGCGACGAGGCCCCCCCCCCCTCCTCCGGGCTCCCACTTAAACAATGTAATTCGTCGGGCTCGCCTGGTGGCGGCCATTAATTCGCGAAATTAGACGGATAAATCGAGGAGTAGACGGGAAAAATCCGGACAAACCGGACGCAGAATGTCGCAGGAATGCGCCCGGCCATTATTGCCCGATGCCAAATGCCAAATCGTCCCCCGTCCTCCCCTGGATTTCTAAGGGAGGGCCTGGATCGCAAGAAGTCCGGCTTTCTTACGGTTATGTACGGCTCGTTATGTAATTCCTCGTCCCTCCCGACTTCTGAATTACTTCCCATTTCGTGGCCCGTGAGGAAGCTGCGACTCGGAACTCCAGGAGTTTCCTCTCACTAATCGATTCGCTCGAACGCTGAGACTGTCGAGGATTTTTTGGACATCCTTAGCTGTACTATGAATATTTAAAAGGACAAAAAGAAAACGGAGTTGTTGAATTATGTATCGAGATTATGGGGAACTATAAGCGACGAGGTTATTCTTCTAAGAAATTATGTTCTTTAGATCCAAAGTTCGCTTCGCGCCTTTATATTTAATCTTAATCAAAACCATAACGCGTCTCCTTATACTTTAATCACCATCAACAAGAAAAACGATATTTGCTAAACATATTTAATCTTGTTTGAAAAATTCCAATGAACGTATCTTAAATAAAAGTCGGTGGCAACGAGTCACCATTCCAAATCCACAATATTCGATACCCTTTCAATTTACCCCAATCACCGTTGCTAGTCTCGACAAACCCAAAACCTCCAAATCCTCGGTGCCTCCTCAAACCCCACTCGCACCCTTTCCCGCTCATTCACGAAGGATCAACAGCCATCATCGTAACGCGCGTCCATCCCCAAGAGGGGATTAAAGCGAGCTCCCGAAGGGCGGCCAAAACATCCACGACATTCGCGGTGGGAGGGTTAACGATCGGAAATTAACGCACTCCTTGAAAATCGGCCTTGCGGATCGTTCCAGCCGCTTCCTCCATCCCTCCCCCCGCCCCTCGAACCGCCGCGGGACTTAAAAGCGGCCGTAAAATCTCCCCGATGTTCCGGGCTCTTTGGCCGCGCGCTCAAAGGGTCGTCGCCTAGGTGATTCCGCCCGACAGGATTCCCAGTTAGTTCCAAACGATCGTGCGCGATCGTCAGCGCCGGCCAGGATCCGCAATCAGCGTGGCTGCGATTGCGGGGATAGGAGGAATCGAAGCGCTACGATCGACGTGCCGCCCTCGGGCGCTTACTCCTCATCGACGCGCGATCGCTGATCGGAGGAGCTTACCGGCTGGCGCCTTGGTCGTTCTGCCGGATTTTTAATTGGGATATCCATCGACACGCTGATCTGAAAGTCGGCGATCAGCTTTGCCGTAGGAGGAGTTTTTTTTTTGAGAAAGGTGTGCGCTTGGGTTGGGACGTGGAGAGAGGCTGATGTTGTTGTTGGTCGATTGGAATATTGCTGTTGCGCTGGTAAGTGTATTGTGATAGAAGTGCAGTGCGTTATAACGTTTAAGCCTTTGATGCTCGAGGTTTTTTTTATCGTGGTACGAGAATTTTGGTGGTGTAGTTGAAGAATCTTGATGTAATCAAGCTTGGTGCGGTTTGAGGCGGAGCTGGGGATTAGAGGGTTGATGATTTTTGGTTCGAGATCACGCGGAAGAGGCTTTGTGCTCTGTATTATAATATTATGATTTCTTACCTACCGCTGAATTAATAATAATCAACAATAGTAGAGAATCGATAAGAGAAGAATACATTACTCGCACGATATGAGGTATAGGAAGTTGGGATAAAATGTAGCTTCTGAATATAAATTCGGCTTTGCATGTATCTTTATATATGATAGAATTTGATATAATCTCTAATTTTATCGATTAGCGAGGGTTTGCGGTAGGAATTTTAGTCGGGCATTCGCGGAGCTGTCTCTGCACAATGATACGTACAAATTACGGGATTTTAATTGGTCTCTTCTTGCGGATTTGGAGCGTTACGATCCCGTAACCGTCATAAAGTTAATGAACCGCTCGTAATTTGAGCAAAAGCGCCCAGTGGAACGTGTTACGCCAAATGCGCCGTAACACCATTTGACGGGACGTTAGCGCAAATTGGAACATTTCGACCACGGATCTTGAGTGACGAAAATTTCTCGCAAAGTAGTCGAACGATTTGGCAGACATTCCGTGTACTCTAACTACTTGCATCCACCGCCATTGAATTCCGATATAACAGGAATCGCTGTCCCCGTTTCGCTCCATTAAAAATAGAATTCCCTTAAACGCGGTTCAATTACTAATATTCCGAATATTGGAATAAATGTTTATTAACAAACTTTCGATATTCACGCGCGATATTACAAAAGTGAGAGAGAGAGAGGACTTCCCTTTACAAATATTTTCTTCTCGTAGCTCGAATATCGCTCATCCCAGACGACTTCGATGATCGATTTAATCGCTCGACCAAGTTGTCTCAACACTATTCCTACCAGCTATTCTCAAAGTATATTTATATGTCCTAAATGTATCCTTAAAGAAAAAGAGGACGAAGGGAAAATGTCGATGGATTAATTGATCGATTCGCAGGCTGCGAGAAAATCATGAAAAATGTCAGCAGTAACCGTGCCTCGAAGTTCTACGATTTTTCAAAGAGTGTTAATTATTATACATTCCATAATCGTACAAATCCCTGCACAAGGATACCGTAAAATATTCCCTTCGCGAGGACATTAAACGCCAGGGAAATTAATTTAATCCTCGATCGCCATTCCCGTCTCGCGCAAATTTGGCGGCCGTTTAAAAATTTCATTCGGCCAAAGCGAATCAGAGGCCGACCAGCGTGGACGCGGCAGGAGTACGCCCCCCTCTCGTCCATAAATCCCCATTTCGATATCCGCGTAGAGATAATTAATATCCAGGCACCGGCGTGTGCATCAATCCCGAATTCCTACGTTCACTCCTCCATCCGCGTAACAGCGGCGGATCCGCAACACTGGCGCTCGTCGTCGAAGTCCCCGGGCAGTTTTTGCGTCTTCCGCGGCCCAATCGAAATTAATTCAGCGCCACTTTACAATGCGATCACGGCACGAACGACTGGCCGACGATTTGCGAGGAGGATATTTCAGGATCGGCCTGGAATCGCGATTTCGCGCCCGAAATTACCGGACCGAAGCTCGGCCTTTCAGGGCTGATATCGATGCAGGAAAAACTGGGGGGGGGGGGGAGGGAAAAAAAGGCGAGGATCCCTTCGATTCTTCCCATTGAAATTCCTCTTCCGCGCGATCGTGATATCCGATTCTTGTATTTCACGGGAACGAGAGGGGAATCGCGCGCCTTCGATTTTCACCATTCGAAGAGTCCACGATGAATTATCCTCGTGTGTCAAATTTATGCGCTGCTTCGGGATGTACTTTGAATGGAAAATTTCGGAGTGAATGGCGGTAAAAATTCCCCGAAGCGACGTTAGTAATTATATACTTGGAAGAGCATAATATATTGTTGGAGAATAGTTGGAAATTGTGCTTGGAAGTAAGAATAGTTGTGACAATGGTTGGAAGTTTTTACTTGGAAGAAAGAAACGCGTATTATTTTAAAGCGTACATCCAGACGCTCCGAACCTCGAATCTCGCGCGGGACTAACGACCATATCCGCGCCCCGCGTTTGCTTCATTATGCGCCCCTTGGCTCGTTTTTTTCGAACTTTCGAACGCGCCGCTGCGCCCACGGAAGGCTGGAAGCCAAGTTCGATTTTTTGTCGCGCCAAATTCCGCGGCATGGCGGCCGATTTTTTGATCGTTTTCGAGCAGACGTCGGGCAAAAAACAGGGGGAGGTCTCGTGGCGGCGGTTCGAAGACCAGCCTGGAATTTGTTTCCCGTAAAACCCAGCCGCGACAAATTAGCAGGACTCATCGGTATTCGAGTGTACGCCCGGTTTTTGATGCTGAGTTACTCTCCATGGAGGTTCGACTTTTAACCGAGGTGTTGGCTTTTATTTAGATACCGAATAGCTTGAAATTGGATGGACTGGACGGTTTCGCGTCGAATGTTTATACGGCCGATATCGTGGCTTTTTTCAATATCTCGAAAAGTCGACGTGTTATTTCTGAATTTATCCGGATGGAAGTGCCAGGGATCGTGTTTATGATAAAAAGATTCACTTACGCGTTTATTCCTTTTAATACGATTATGCAAAGGTGCAATCGTAACCTACTTGCTTATTATAGATTTTAGGAGCTTTCAGTGATTCTTGGTCTAACCGATCATGTATCCTCACGTTTTGTATTTGAATTCTCCATCTGGTTTCGTGGAGCTCAATCCACCACTTCGACATTTTCGTGCAGAATGATAATAATTTTCAAGAATTCCAGTCTACCACTTCGACATTTTTGTGCAGAATGATAATACTTTTGGTTATGCAAGGTTTTAAATCTAAAGTACGCCCTTTTATAAACTTCGAGAAAATACTTATAGAGGAACTTCGAGAAAATACGTAAAATATACAATGTAACAATATCAAAGTTAATCCGCAACGTGCAAATGAAAGATGTAACTTATTAAAAGATCTATTACTAAAACCTATTTTCTAGAGTCCCCTTTGTTCAACCATTCAACGCTCCAAGCCGCAGCTCCGCAGCCAAGAACCAACCGCCCGATTTACTTCGAACAATATTAGCAACAATATGATGAACGGCCTGAAGTTTATGTCGATCGAGGCGCGTTGCCTCATTAATAATCGCTGCAAGAGCCTTAATTGACGAAGACGTCTCTTCGGCTCGTTAACAAGTTTCCAAAGCGGCCATGCATCTCCTCTGTGCATCCCGGCACCAATATTTCCTCCCAAGTTACAGAGTTACATAATTGATTGATTAAATCAAGGTCCCTTGACTGTAATTACCGTAAGTTGATCACACGATAATAACCATCATTAACGTGTACGATAGGGGTGCAGCCTTAATGTTCCCCGGTGTTACCATTATTTCTCGAGGGCACAGCTCTATGGCCAATACCTTATCCACCATTCGCCTTAGCAGCCTATAATTAGTAATCGAACGTTGCATTCCCTGCCCGCAGAATTTAACCTCCGCGCACCCGCTTGTTTCTTGCGACCATGAAGACCGTACTCGAGGTTGGCCGGTCTCGAGTGCCTCCTCAATCGTACAACGCGATCTAGGGAACATCGAGGAACGAGTAGTCTTGACAAGCCGTCGCCATCCAACTCCTAACCACGGTTACTTGCTGGCAGTTTCGAGCAGTACGTTATTATAGTCGTAGCGAGTAGCTCATTGACATATTTTATAATTAATTCTTTCTCGAGTCTCGTGGAGTTTAGAGTTAAATCGAGAGAATCGATGTTTTCGTGTGTGTGAAGGAATAAATTTTGCCACTAGTGCTTCAGTAATTAACAGTATTCCTACTCGCAATTTTCCAGACAGATTTAAGTGTACTAAATATATCCTTACAGGAAAAGAGGAGGAAGGAAAAGTGTCGATAGATTAATTTATAGATTCGTACGCCGCGAGAAAATCATGGAAAATCTCAGAAGTGACCGTGCCTCGAAGTTCTACGATTTTTCAAAGAAATCACTGACCGGTCGTGGTGGGAATAGAGTTAAAAGGTTATTACATGACGATTAAAATTGAAATTAATATTAAAAATGAAGGAAATAGGGTTGCGAGTAAACCAAATAAAGGAAAAAAAAAAAGGCGTGGAAAAAAGAAAGTGTACTGAACTCTAAACTCCACCAGATCAGAGAGAAAGAATCAATTATAAAATGCACAAATAGGCTGCTCGCTAAGACCACAATAATGTATCGTTAATTTCGTGTTCGTGCTTCAAATGTTACTTCCGAGGTAAAAAAGATCCTTTTCTCCAGAACCTCCAGTCCTTTTGCCAATTCTCCGCATACATCCGCGCGCGCGTTTACGAGCGTCCCGGGCTTAAATTTTATTTAAGGCCATTCAAGATGAGTGTACGCCGGTGGGCCGATATTTTCCGAGTGTGGCGCATCTGCAATGTAAATGGGAAGCTCGGTTCTATGCCGGCGCGATATAAGCGTATCGCGAGCGGCCTGCACTCGAATTCGGCTGGTTAATCAACGAGGTGTGCTAAGTGGACAACGTCGCTGGCAGATGTCGTAAATCGTTTTTGAGCTTTCGCCATCGGTACTAAATCTCAGGAGGTCATCGTGCGGAATTTCATACCCTTCGACGAGGTTATCCTCGTTATACAAGATTTCATACCTTACAACGAGGTTATCGCACGTGGCAGATCTGTGGGTTCCTTTGGCTCGAAAGTTCTATATCGATAACATCGTTTCCCTTATCACACGTCATTCTTCGTCCCTTGGAAACCCAATATATTATATTCTATATATCTTATATATATCTATATATCTATATTCTATTATATTCTTCATGGAGAATCGAATCGTATTATTGACCTTAATAAATCGCTTATACAGTAAACTCCTTATTAATCTTATAAATCACTCGTACATCCTTGTCTACAAATCCATCCCAGAGATACTGGGTCGAAGAATAATGAAGAATCTCGTGGGCTAAAAAATATACGCAAAGTTATGAGCCGATCTGATAATTAATTCCGATAAGTATCCTCGTCGTTGTGGTCGTTAACGTGGAACAACTAAGTCGTTAAAACATTACGGATCATTGACTATTCGGGTGGCGTACCGGCGGATCGAACGGCGGTCGTTACTAGTTTCTGCAGGAATGAAAGCAACGATGAGCCAACTGCACGGAATGCGGATGTATAACGAGAGACTTAAGTCGGTTGAGCTTTTAAATTACGTTTGCAGCCTGCCCCCAATGCTGGCAATCGTTTGCACGGATACGTATCGCATTTGTTCGAGGCGCGTGTCACAATGGCAATTGGAAAACTGCCAGGGCCGTTTCGTTGATTTTGAAACGTGATTAAAAACGAAGCCGGGGGGATCCTTTGAACGTGTAATATTAACCACGTTAGTCCTCTTTGTTCCACCTTGTTTGTCGGGTGTATTTTAGAAACTCTCTTCTTTAAAAAAGAGTAAATACGTTAAACGCGCAAAGAGAAAAATGGAAGAAGCAAAACTCATATTTGTTATTCGTGTACTTTGTTTGGGGATTAAACGATCGTTCGTTATTGCTGGTATGAAAAGGATTGATGACTTATAACGATCGATGTAACGAGTGAATTGGTCAATTAATAACGTGGATACGTCGATTTAAGAGAAAAAGAGGTAAAAAGGTACCTGATGCAGATGAATTATTTTTAACCAAAATTAGAATAATAACAGTGGGATCAAATCACCAATTGCTCACCCTCAGGACAAAATATTTCTGAAACTCCACGCCAACTACAGCATAGAAAATTATAAATATAGCAAGAAAATACGATGAAATAAAACTGTGAAATTTTATTTAAAATTTACATTATCACAAACGTTATTCGCATCACGATTTTTGATTCTCATTAAAAATACATTAAAGCATTCACCTCGTGTACAAGTCGATTTTACTCCTTTCCATTCCCGCGAAACATTTCCTCGCCTGAAATATGTACGAGAGTCGAAGGGAGCGAGAGAGAGAGAGAGAGAGAGAGAGAGAGAGAGAGAGAGAGCGTGGTAAGGAAATAATCGTATTTCCTCCTAATGCATTTTTTTTTCTTCGGCCCTTTGAACGCGACGTTTAATTCGTTTGGCGGCCTGGGCCGAAGCCATTGTAGCCGAACGAGCTTCTAACCAATTTTTATCCGCGAGTTTCTACGAACGATGAACTGTACTTACCGGTATACCGTTGGAATAGGCGCCAGGAGGCCCGTGGTTATTTTGCTCGTTCAACGAGGTACTCGATGGTACCAACGAGTTTCCTCGCCGATCTCGCGGTCGAGCTGGATCGCTACCCTTATTCCAGTCCGCCAATGCTGTTTCTTTTCGGTTCTCATTGAGCGTGTATCGTTGCCTTGAGAATTCCCTACGAAACTCCTCGTTGACTCTCCGCAGTGCGATAAGTATCGGTCCTGAATTCTCTACACTCTTTTTATCCCCTTCCAATGCCGCACTTTTCGCTCGCCCTCGACCAGCTTGCGCTCCTGCTCGATCACGCTTTGTAAGCGAGCGAGGATTCCTTCTTGCACCGATAAACTTCACCGACCGATTTTTCCAAGCCTCTCTCTCGAGCGTCCTTTTGCTCCAAGTTGAGTAACGATCGCGTTTTATAATGCTACAGACACTCGCGATCGTTTATCAGGTTTTTGATTAGGCATCGTTGTGTATTATTAATCTTGCCATTGAGATTGTCGCTGATCGAGGTACTTTAATTTGGCCATTGAAGTATAAGGTGGTAGATTGTGGACGTGGATGTATGGCGAAGCTCCAGGAATTCTTTTGGAATTTTGAAAGTCTTCGATATCGTGAATACCCTCCGCTTCCTGTATTTCTTCAGAGACCTTCGAGCCACACCTCCATTCGAAGTCCGCCCGTTTTTCTTTATCCCCCTCGGAGCTTAGGACACTGCCTGGCGAGCTCCAGCGTCTCTAGTCGTAAAAACGGAGTTCCTCGATTTCTCCATCCCCGGTGAATCCATTCGGACCAGGACGATTGTTTGCCCAGGAATCGACCTGGGCGCGCACACCCCCCCTGTTGACAGTCTGCCACGTTCTCGATCAGCCACGCTCCTCGGTTTTACGGCCGCCCCAACTACTGTTAGCTCAACCTGAGAAAACCTGTGAGAGGAGTGCGGGTCTAATTGGTCGGACGAAAAGCGCGCGGCTCTGCCCGCGCGTAGCTTCGAGCCGAGCGTATTATTCGCTGAGCGCTCGCGAATTCGAGCGTGCGACAGAGACAGGGAATGGAAGATCACGAGAGGGAGTGAGACAGGGCGGAGGTAGAGATGTAGATATTATTTTCACGCTTTGCACTTCAATTGAAAATTTGGTTAAAAAATTGTGACGTTCGGTTAAGTAGCTCTTGCTTGTCGTGGATTGGAAAATAAAATCCCATCAGAATGAATCGAATAAAATGTGATTTTATTTATTATATAATTTATATATTATATACATATACATATTTATTTATTTATTTTATTTGATTCATTTTGACGTGATTGTATTTTCGAATCAACGACAAGTGAGAGCTACTTAACCGAACGTCACAATTTTTTTTTACCAAATTTGCAATCAAAGTACAAAGCGTGAAAATAATATCGTGGGTTTGAGATTTCGAATACGCGAATATACCTAAAAATTGATCCGAAATCGTGCGATAGTGAAATCCGCAATTACTTCCCAACCCAATAGAATCCTGAGACGCGGAAACGGTTTGGTGCGATTCCTCGTAAGCGCTTGCATCCTACTCCTTTGCAACTCGTGACGTCACAGCCTCGATATAGGAAGCGTGGTGGGGATGGACGTGTCCAGTGAAACACTTCGTCCCAGTGGCGTCTCGATTCTCTTTGGATTGAGCCAATAATACCTCGTTTCTTCTGCGACTGGCTTCAATTTTTTTCTCCTCGCAGGGCTCATTTGGTTGCTCTCCAGATTCCAGGTTGGTAAAAATACGGAGGGGCATTAAATCGTACAGGACAGCGCACGTTCCTTCCCGCGGAGTTTCCAAGTGTATCGTTTCCTCCAGGTTTTGTTAGGGGCCCCTCTGTTGACCTCCGCCTCGATCTAGCATAAGGGTTTTATTTCCTTCGACGTTCTCGTTTCCTGGATATTGTCACCCCGGTTCGCCCTGTCCCGCCCAGTGCATCATCCCCCTCTCGTCCTATCGCTTCCAGACGTATTTCGACTCCAGACCTGTCAACGGCTAGACTCGAAAGCTGGCGAGCTTTGCACGGCTCAAAGAATATATATATATATTTGAAGTGCAACCTTGGAACGAGATTGGTATATAAAAATTGTTGGAAAAATTCTTGTCTTTCCATTTGGATCAGAGATTGCTGTTGAGATAATAGATCAAGCTTTCTTTCTCGTCAACATTATCATTCTGAAGTATATCACTCTTCGGTATATCCTTCCTGAGTCCATTTATTTTGAAAATTGATATCCCTTCAAGAACATGCTTCGAGGACGATAAACACGAAAAAAATAAATAAAATATACTAAAGAATAAATAAATAAAAAATAAAAGATATTGGTATATTAATCTATTAATATCTTGTTTTTTGTCTTGTAAAAATATACAGGTAATCCTCGATATTGGAAACATCGTCGAGTCATTTGTTATTTACAAAACGTCGAGTGTTTTACGCTCGTCATTTGTTTTAGTCTTTATCATCCGCGTCTCATCGATATTCGGTATTAATGAAATTTCGGCCTCACGGCGGACAGGGGAAAGTTGATATTCCATCAGGATGCTTCCTCTTGCTTCTCTTTTTCCTTTTATCATTATTCAGGCGACATCGTTTGCCTTGTCAGCGCGGACGACGTCTTGCTTTCCGGGACACGGAGCCGCTGGAAACTTGTAAAAGAATTAGTACTTTAAAGGCGACCTCCGCTACCCCGCCCATCTTTTACTTTCCTGTTTCTGCTTCTCTCCTCTCCGAACCTCGCCGGCTGGGATTTAAATGCAGTTCGAATAACGAGGACAAAAGTTCCTTTGCCTTTCCGCGATACTTTGCGCCGCGCATCTTGGATGTATACGGCCCACGGATATTTTCTGGACGATATCGCGCGCTTCGCTTCGTTACCTTCATCGTTCACCGCTTATGGATATAGGATTTAGCGTAGGAGCATCAGAACTTACGGATTTATTCACAACGATGTATAAAGGAAATTCTAGTTAAAACTCGACTTCCAATATATAAACTATTCTACTTCTTCGATCTCATTCTCATGCAATAGAATTCTGGAAAGATTTCATTGATTTGCATACGTGTGCAAAGCTTAAAATTAAAGAAATCGAGATGCGTGAGATTATCGTGCATCGTGTCGCAGTACTATTCGAGCTACATTAACGTTCAGTCCAGGTAGCATTTCAGCAGGAGTCACATATTTCTCCGCTAAGAGAACAGTCGGGGATTTATAAAGGCCCCAAGATTCCCGTGGCTCGCCAGAGTGGCTCTCGAAGAATACCCAGACGAATACCTCTGTCCATCACTTCGACGGGGAAAAAAAGCGGCGCGGTACAACTCGGTTTTTCCAAAGGGAAAGAAAAATGCCATGTTTGTCCCGGCATTTCCTTTTTCCCCTCGAGCAGGCCTCCCCCCTCCTCCTACGAAAGTCCTTTAAAACTCGGCTCGAACCGAAATTAATTTCTCACAAACTTCCTACTCGCCGCTGGTCTCCCTGCGGATTTTCCACTTTTTTCCTCTCTTTCTCTCTTTTTCTCTTTTCTTTTTTTTTTTTTTGCAAAAGGCAAGGCATCTCGGGATGCAGCTTTAAACCGGCGCCGTAACGGGCCACGAATAATGCAGCACTCCGACTGGATTTCTTCGCTGACTTTTCTCCGTGCGACATTCTTTTCCACGGCTGCACGTCCTCGTGTATCTAATAATGCCCTGCTCGATGACGCTCGAGATAAGCCGGCTTTTACACTAGTCATATTCGTGCCGGGACAAAAGGCGGCTGGTGCAGCGGTCCAGGGCCATTATGCAGTCGCGGATGCACGTACGAGATACAGATTCCGCGATTTGTAAATATGGAACGGAGGTCCTCTAGCCGCTTTGCGGGTCGCGCGTCTCGAGCACCGCCGCCGGAGCAACGATTATAATATCCAGGCGCGATATATGGTATTGTGTTGGGCTAAGGTGTCGATTTGAATCGTTAGCCGAGGCGTGAGTTAATAAGGGCCACTCGCTCGAGGCTCCGCTCGTATTTGCTGACTGGTTTGGAAGCTTTCTTTCTCCTCGATTAATCCTTGGCCTGGCACGTCGACTTAAACTGGGTCTTCCTTTTCAAAGGGAGCTTTCGAGTAGTCTGCATTAACACTTAACCTACTAAAGGGGTTGAAATCGTGGTCAGTAGTTTTTTTTTCAGAAAAATTCCTGTACTTCCTGAGAGGGTATTTTATGGGATTTTCTGTGATTATAGTGTGAATCGTTTGATCGATCTATCGATGTTTGTTATTAACAGCCTCTTTTTTGAGGATATACGTGGTATACGTGAATATGTTCAGAAAAAGGCTGATGCGTTTAGTAATAAATGTACAGGTGGATAATTAATCCATTACAAGTGTTTTTAATGCTCACGCTCATGATCAATTGTTCAACAGGAATCGCGTATTTCTATACATTGGCATACATCACGAAAGAATCGAGAGATAATCAGACGGATTTTAACACTCGTTTTACTAACGAAAAACGATATCTTCATTTACGGTGACACTCCTGATCGTTTTGTATAATGCATTATACGCACATTGTGGCGAAAATGAACCACAAAGTATAACTTCGAGCCATTTAATTTTCAAGCCGATAAGGGGAGCGTCCGGGTATTATCGTTAATCGACCGAAACGGAACAGATTAAAAAGCTCTTTCTCGATTGAAAATCGGGTATTGTTCGCCGTCATTTCAGTCGCACCGTGGCGATTGGCCGGACGAGAGACCCGGGATTGTAATCCGGCGATTTACAGCTCCAAAATAATTGCGGCGGTGTGTTATTCCACGAAGGGTAAACATTATTTCCATTGAATTTAATTTAAATTGATAATTAGCGCCGTCGAGCAAAAATAAATCTCGGCCGCTCCTGAAACACACCGCGCTCACCCACGACGGACATCGATTCTATTTTCGCCGTTTACATTCACTTTTTACATCGGGCGCCAGGGCTCCACCCACTTTCAATTACACTCTAAGGATAATAACGAGGAATAATGAACGTAACCCAATGTCCGTATGCTCATCGATGCCTTATGCTTCGAAAATGGAGGATAACGAGAGATTGATGGAGCACGTGAAATATCTGCCATCCCTTAAACGCGTTTAAGACTTTCGCGATGTATTATTATATTTCCAAATTATAATAGTTGCAAAAGTTCCTGGCGGTGTACGACTAGGTTCTACTATTTTTAGATACCAATATAATAAATGTATAATAAATATAGATATTATATATACATCCCAGTACAATGTGTGTGTTTAATATCGATAAAAATAAAACATTCCGCATGCATCCTGAGAAAGCACCTTATTTCAAAGAAGAACATAGAAAACATACATACACTCCTAACCTCAAAGCTCGCAATTTAAGAACAAGCGGTATTTCACCAGCGAATTAACAACGAAACTCCTCGTGAATATAATCAATTTACAAAATTAAAATGTATAAAATTCGCATCAACCGACGGCGGGAGTTTTACATATTTGCCTCGCACACCCGATTCACCTTGTATTTACAAACTCACTACTGACGTATTTACGAAATATACTGCCAGGAATGGCGTCCATTTTGAAACGCGCGAGCAGGTCTTCCGTTGTCAGGACGTTAATATCAAAGTTCCAAGCTCGATCGGTAACGAAAAGGATCCAAGGTCGGACAATTCGAAGCTCGTGGCGCTCGATGGGAAATCATCGGTTAATCCCTCTCCCGTCGATGGAACCTGGCAAATCGAGGAGCTGCAAAGCTCTTTGATTGCCTCGCCCGGCTTCCGGTCAGGTATGCGCGCCGATTTGCATTGGTTACGCGCCCGCTCGTTTTCAGGGTAGACTTCTACGCGCCGATGCGCATTAGCCTCCTACCTTGGAATAGGTTATTGCGCGGATTTAGCATTCCGCGGGCCTTTGGAGGCCGGCGGAACCGACGGTTACGCGGACCTTCCGGTGGTATAAAGGTAACCAAAGCCCAGAGGAGCCGGCATTGAAAGGATTGATTGCATTCCAGGACTGGCCCGGATATTTCGGAGTTCGTTATTGGAAATCACTGTCCGCGTATCCGACTTACCCGCCTTCTATTAAACCGCCACTTTTCTGCCTACGCCCGCACGAGATCTACCAATTTTGCTGGCCTCGTCGAAAGTCCGGATTCTCGACGGGATTCAAAGGGGCTAAAGGGTTCGTCGAGGAGCCACGCGAAACTTGCCCGTGGACGTTCGAGGGATTGAAAGCGCGGAGAAGCTCGTAGTTCTTCTCGTCTTTACCATTGAATTTTGCGATATTCGTGCATATTGTTGCCCTCGAGCAAATGCATTCGCATTGTCGTAACTTAAGTCGAGGCACTGCGAGACACACAATGAATTCTTGTGTTTATCGTTGCTCTTTTTTTTGAGATTTTATATTAGACATGCAACTATGCCATCACAGCTTTTCTAAGAGAGGCTTTTAGAGGTAAACAATGCGGGATTCGTACGCTATTTGAAAAATAGGAGAAATCAGTGGACAATGCTGGACGATACTTTGGATCAGAAATGTATAAACGAGGTTTTTTTCAATAAATCCTCGAATTTCGGGAAAAAACGGCGGAAGCGAAGTTGCACACCTAATATATCAGATAATTCATCAATAGGTAGTTTGCATTGGAATGATTATTTAATTATCGGCGCGCATATCGCTCTTTCACTTTGCAGAACCGCAACGTCCTCTTTCGTTTATCATCGAAACCTCGTCTGGGAGAATTAAATCACGTCGCGTTAACGCTCGCCACTTTTTACATGCTCGTTTTTGTTTTTACTCTCTTTTCCGGAGGGCCGTAACATCTGTCATAGCGGCACTTCACAGCGCGTGTGTTTGCAAATTTCGGAGATGTACGACACGGCATAATTTACATCGCGCGAAACTCCGCGCGCTAGGGCCTCGTAATGTGCGAACGATAAAACAACCGCGCAGAAAGCGGGGTTATGAATCGTCGGCTGAACATTTTCGAAGTGCTCGTCGGACGAAATCCGATGGAATGCGCGACGAAATAATTCCTGGCGTTCCACGGCCGGATATTTCGCTAGCGAAATATTGGAATCCACCGAAACTGTCGCCTCGTCCGCGTCTTACCGCCAAATGCGATTTTATACCCGACCGCAGTCACGTTTCGCCAGTTCGTTCATTTATTATTTCGACATTGTCGGACGGTGCATCGTCCTGGAAGTAATTAACCTCTGGAACGGAAGATTTGTTTCGCGCAAAGCCACGTCGAATAACCTTTGCACCGTAAGATTCGAAGCCTTTAATTTATGAGGCACGAGGGAAAATTTAGAAGGTCATATTGGATCTTGTGCTGTTAAAAGAATTCAGAGGGATTGGAAGTAGTAAGGCAAATTTCGTTTACTTTAGTCACGATATTTATAAAGATATGAGTGTAAACTCATTTTTTAAGCATTACTTTTAGTATATTAGATTGTCCCAAAAGTATATTTCGTTATATGAAGGAATAATAGATGCGCAACATATTTGTTTCGTACTATTTCATTGAATTATGCATATAACTAGAAGACGACTGTAGGATAAGGACCGCAACATTTCACAAATCATGGTTCATGTCCGTATAAAGCGTGCAGACACAGCAAGATTCTTTTGGAACACCCGATACATACGCGTGCATGCGTGCGTTCACGCAATACGTTGCAAATCTGTACCTTACGTGCATCGATGACTAAGATATCATGGGCAATCTCCCTCGAGACCGGCCGACGTCTAAACGCTCTCGCGCAACATTTATAGTCGCCTATCGCTCTCCTTGGGACTCTTTGATCCGCCATGATTATGCAGCAGCGCGCTCGGCCTCGTGTACAATCCGACGTTCCACAAGGCGACGGAGATCCGCGCGTAACATCGACGAAGGCATTAGAAAGCGCTCTCCCATTCGTGGGCGATTATTCGCGGCGAGAAGGGCGGAAATCCCGGCTCGAGGCGCTAAAAACGCGACGACCCAGAAATTAAATCCTCGCGGCCCGCGGTCCTCTTTTCCCGAACGATCGAGGCGACCAATGGGAGACGCGCGATCGAGCCGACCAATGGGAGAGGCGCGATCCAATCCGGTACGCGAGTTCGCGAATCGTTCGCAAAGCCGCGTACAACGTGCTCGTCGGCTGGTGCGCGTTACGTAAACCGACTGCGGCTCAAAGGCACCGAAATGCAGACCGCGCTCGCGTCAAAGGTTGATTGAATACCGAAACTTCCGTTTGTCGATAGTATACTTCCGCGTTTAGCGGCCGCTTGCTGGCTCGCATCGACCCAGAATCCCAATGATCTCGTTATAACCGACGAAATGTTTTCGCCCAAAGGCGATCGTCCCGAAAAGACTACGGGGATGCGAAATTTCTGCGGCCGTTCCATACTCTGGAATCTGCTTGTGTTTGGCCAGGGAAATAATTTGGCTGGAATCCGCTTGTGTTTGGACTAGGAAATAATCTGAATGGAATCCCGGGCTTTGGCTGGAATTTTGTTATCGTCCTTTCGGACGCGGACGGATTTATCTCCGCGTTTGTCTTATTACCGAATAAGCTTCAGCGGATGCCCCTGTGTGCGCGTCTTACGCTTAAAGCACGGGCGGATACTGCGGAAGGATGAAGGCAGACCTTACCAATCGCGCGTATAAGCGGTAAATAATAACTATTAATTAGTATCGACATGATCGATAGAAATATTATTATACGCTCGATAATATTATACTCTTTCTATGAATAATACGACTATATCGTTATCTTCACGATTGTCGATGTGAGAAATATGTCTCTGATATATAATTAAGTTTACAATATCGAACGTGAGTTATTGAAAAATCTCGAGAGACTTTGTTGCTTCGTATAGTTCGTTACATAGTTCCGCATTGGACTGCCTTATTTTTCCAGAACGCTTTATCCTCTCCCACAACTTCCTCGAACTTCGAACAGACAGGCAAGTTCGGCCGATGCGAGAGATACGGAAGGGAGGGCAACTGGAATATTTCAGAAAATCGTTTCTAATGTCTCGACGAATCCAAGGGGCTCCATGGACGCTATTAATGAGCTCCTCTTAAAAGAATCTTTATCATTCGCCCTTTTCACTCTCCTCCCCATTTCTCTCCTCCGCCCTTTTCCTGCGCGACGTAGGAGGAAGCGATGTTTTGCGAATCGCAATAAGAATAATGGATCCGCGTCTCTCAAAGGGTAACTTCACCCTCTAATTGCCACCACTCAAGGCCGAGAATAATCCACAACAATAACGACCGAATAACGGCCAGGAAGTTTTGGTCCTGCGCCCCTTCTTCCCCTTTTTTCTCCCTTTCTTAATTCGTCCTAATTAGCGCGAAGCAGCGTTAACGAAAATTTTACTTCTGTGGGAATTAATTAAGCCGCTTTTCGAACTTTCCTGCCAGCGGCCGGTGGGCGGTTAGGCGGTTAGGTTGCAGCCTCCTGCCTGAGAAGGTAAAAAACGAGGAGCCAGGGCGGACTTGCGCCACTGAATATTCATATATTGTAATCAAACCCTCGGATTAGGCCGCTGGGTGCGCGCGCGCACCCTCTTCTCCCCTTAGCTGCAGCCTCCTCGCATGCACCCAGGACGCATCTATGCTCGAACCTAAGCACGTATTTACCGAGCGCGTGTGTGCGTCCATAAACCGATACGCCAAGATGCAGTGTGCATTGCTGTGAAGATCCATGGCTCGTCAGTTTAATGGTGAGGGTCGCTTATGAACTGTCCTTTGCATCGGACGGGTGCAGGTTGGATCGAGTGCACAGTCTTTGTTCCTGTATTTTAGGTTAGAGATCAATTGTAACAGTAACCAAAGTGATATGTTGCTTTTAGAAAGAGAATAATTTATACGAACCTCATATGAATTATCTCCTCTCGGGCCTCAGCTTACGTATGCTCTTATTAGACCGTCCTCATTTTGTAGAGGTTTAAATTCCAAGTCCTTCCAGAATTATCCGGTCATAGGGATTCACGATCCTCGAAACTCCATATTGAAACTTTCATCGAATCCACATACAACCTTCTCTCATCGTATTACACAATATCCTCTTCAAGACGAGCGTTATTTAGATTCGAAGCAGATTGAGATTCGAAGCCCTTAATTTATGAGGTACGAGGGAAAAATTAGACATAAAATTAGCATGGACACGATTAGCATTATTACCTCCAAATCGTTCCATACGATCTATATATTACAACAGGACCAATTTCTGGACATAGAATGTTCTCATTGCTTATTACAAAGGACGCGTAAATTAACGAGCCGAGAAATCTCCATGAGTCTTCATCAGATCAGAGATCGCGCACACCGTGGCGATCGAGCCTTTCTAACGAGACGCGTGCATTCTGCAGTACGTCGAGGCGTGCAGACCAGAAAGAGCACATCGAGGCATGCACATTTGCGAAAAGCTGCACGCGGCAGCAGGGGGACGTGCACGGGTAGCGGGAAGATTGCGCGCGATTACTTTTCAGGGGAGAACAAGCGCGCTTCCCAACGAGCGTTTATTTGTGCTCAGGCGCGCGTAGGCGCGCGCGATTGCACTTAGGCGCACACCATTGCACTTAGGCGCACACGCTTGGAAGTGCACCTTCGGGGGACCGCGGACAGGGCCCGATCTAGCTCTTGCGCCGCTCTGGGCAAAAATCATTTTTGCCCTGCTCTGTATCGCGGTATATATGCTTATATATATGCGTCTATGTCTAAAATGAAAGGCATTGAATAAAAAAAATGAAAAACCAAAGTGTTGACTAAACGAGAGATAGAAGAGAATTGTAGAACGAGATAAGAAAAAGAAGTGTGGAACTAAAGAGTTGGACTAAAATGAAGAATATTTAATTGTAGGACAGTTTTTAATCAATCTCAAAAACGTTTCTATCTATAAATTCGCGAAATATATGAAATAAATTTGCATATGTATATGGCGGTTTTTAATTTTCAGTCCTCCTATATTTTAGAACGAAATGGATTTATGGAGGTATAGAATGATTGACACCTGACGCTAGGCTCATTTGTTTGATATTGCTGTCCAGCAGTTTTGGTACTTTTTTCCCGATAATCGTGTAAATTATAAATTTCTGTACAATCTATATTCACATTACAAATAATACAGCAGAGCTAAAAGAACATTCAGAATTATGAACGAAAATAAATGGCGGAAAAATAAAGTTTTATCGATAGTAAGAATCAATTTCAGCGGTTCCCCTTTTGGTGCGTCGCCTTAATTTTAAAGGTTATAAATGAATTAATTAAATTCCAGTGATAATCATGCAAATAATTCTTACATATAGCAAAAGAAAAAAAAATATATATATATATATATATATTTTTCTTATTAAAATTAATTTGCCTTTTCCACCAATTCCCCAAAATTTGCCACTCCGCACAGTCCTCTATCGAATCTAGAGTTTACCTTGGGTGGGCACGTATCAAAGAGAGATACGTTGAGTTCGTGCGAAATTGCACACGGTTGCAAGAGGATCGTGACACGCGTGCTGTTCTTACACGTACGCGGTTTCAAGTCTCCCCGAGATTTCTTCGGGCTTCCCTTCGTGCCGACCTTCTTTTTCTTCTCCACGTCGCACCTCGTGTACCAGCGCACGGCGAACGGGGTCCATCGCGAGAGGTACATTGTACGGCGCTCATTAATGCCGTGTACGAGGAGAGAGGCGAGCAATAATTTAATCGCGCCGTTAACCAGCTCGGCCGCGGTCTAAATCACGGCCGCGGACAGATCGAAATCGGTTTTTCGTGCATCCAGAAGCTTCGATAAAAAATGCATTCGTCCCTTATAAAAGAGATTTTTTTTTTTTTCAATAAAACTATTGGTCGGTAAATATTCAAAGAGACAGCTTATATTTTATTTATGCTTGTATTTGGATACAACGAAAATTCCGGGAATATACAAGGCTTATCCTTTTAATATTTATACTTGGGTTTATGTACAACGAAAATTCTGGGAATATGCAAAGTTTGCTCTTTTAATATTTATACTTATATTTAGTTACAAGGAAAATCTTGGGAATATACAAGGCTTATCCTTTTAATATTTATACTTGTATTTAAATACAACGAAAATCTTGGGAACATACAAAGTTCGTTCTTTTAATATTTACACTTGCATTTAAATACAACGAAAAGCTTGAGAACATACAAAGTTCATCCTTTTAATATTTACACTTGTATTTAAATACAACGAAAATCTTGGGAACATACAAAGTTCGTTCTTTTAATATTTACACTTGTATTCAAATACAATGAAAATCTTAGGAATATACCAGGCTTATCCTTTTAATACAACCTAATGGAAATGTATTTTTTTATGCCCATATCAATGACCAGTTTGAACGAAACAGTGTGCCTCCGCGGACCAATCGCTCGCAATTCGACGGGCTAAACCAGTATTTCCCATCGTTTGTCCGTAAAGAGAGGAAACGCCCGGTGCCTCGCGGAAACGATGTCAGAAAGGCAAGGAGGTAAAACAAGTGCGAGAGGCAACGAGGCGTGAACTCGCATCCACGCCTCATCTGCAATTCAGAAAGGCCGGTAATCCACTCGAAATGCGAATTTGCTCGGCGATGATCGGTCGGTCCTCCTCACTTTTCGCGAATCAGCGAAACGCATCCGCAGCCCGGCATAAATAACCATCCTCCCGGAGGTTTATTTATTCCCCGCCAGCCGATTGAACACGGCAAAGCGACACGTACGATATTATGGGGATCAGGCTTTAGGATGATCGATTATTCTAAATTATTCGCCCGCTGTACTTTATTCCGCGCAAAGCATGGACGGCCTTTACCTGTTTGGATACCAAATTATCGTTCCACTACCGAGTCAAGGGGCGGACCGAGCGATTAAACGAAACAAATTCCTATCACACGAATTAAAACAATCCGCCACTTCGTATCTCATTTATCCATAATACGATGCATTGGCATGGAGCACTGCAGAAATCTTATAATACTGCGAAGTAACGACTCAATACGAAAATTCGACTTGTACTCGAACTATGATACTCGATATTACCACTTTAATGGCCGCTCACACGTGTGTGTGATACTAATGTGTCAATGTTCGCATTACTCAAGGATAATCGTTTAGAATTTTCAAGGTTTTAAACAAGCAGAGAACCCATACGCGTTCTTCATTCTTTTTCTACATCGTCCTTATGTTCACATTTTCCTCCTTTTCCGTGCAATTCAACGAGACTCACTCAGGATTGTTCTATACAAGTGCGTTGCTCGAACGAATGAATCGTGCATACCGCGCATTAATTCATTCGTTCGCCCAACACACTTGCGCAGAAAAATTCTCGCATAAATACGAGTCGCCAAGAATCCCACGACATCGACGATATCCCAGTTTCGCCGCTCTCGAGGCGGTCGATCAGTCACTCACCTTGCCAGTGGCCAGAATCATTATTTCGCCCCTAATTAATTGCCTTCGCACATCCACGATATAACCGGCCCGGCAATTTGTTAAGGCCGCGGCCTGCCGGCGAATCCACGGCACTCTTTCGGATTAATTAATGCGCCGGCTCCCTGGAAAGCCTCGTCGATCTCAGAGGTGGGAAAACCGCATAAAACAGAAGTAGGAACGAGAGCCCTACGGAGGCTCGAGATGGAATAACGAGTCGATGGTCGAGGCTCCGAGCTTCCGCGATCGTTATCCATGGCACAGGGAGGAGAGGTAAGGCCGATCTCTGGAGCTGGCGCGTTTGTTGCGATGATACTCGTCCACTCGCGATACGATTATGCCAAATAATGGGCGTATTATCGAAAATGGGCCTCGAACATTCGTGCTCACAGACGCGTGCGTTACAGCGGAGGGCATCGATTGGGTAAATGGATACACTCACCGATCACTGTATACGTCTATTAATCTGTAAAGCACATACATCCCTCGCGAATCGATCGTGCAACGTGGCCAGTGGATTTATAGCTCGGTCAATTGATTGCTATTGCTAAGGATTTTGATGTTGACACTCTTGGTGATATCTTAGGCAAGCGTATATATTGATTTATGGACGTATATTTTCGCGAAGCATTGAGCTTTTATTGAGATACGAACGTAGTGTTTGAAACTTGAAAAGGTGTGTATTGTTACTTACTTAATACTTGATAAACTAGCTTAATTCGTTATAACTCGATATATGGATGAGGATAATTAATGGCGTTTTAAATAAATCCCAGGGTTCGAGATTTATTCCAGACCACTGCGTTGTACGTCGAGAAGTATCGATTTTACATGTAAGGCATGAATTCACTGTGCATGGTAGTAAAGGGGTTGAATAAACGAAGGAACGCCCGTAGGGAGAAAATCAGGGATCGTTACCTTCCGCATACCGGGTCAAGTGGATGTTCTGGTAACGAAGCAAATCGAGTCGAGTAGTAATACCTCCTGCTTCTTCTCGCGTTACTTTCCTCTCCCTCCTCGAGAGCCGCGAGAAAAAACATGCACGTGGATTTCCAGCGGAGCCGTGAAAACAGAGAGCTTTCGGTCGGATTTAACGAGCGGGGCAACCGCGCCAAAAAGATTCATTCGATCCCAATTTGAGATTTTATCAAATCGCGAAGTAACCGAAGCCTCGATAATCGGGAAACTACCTGGCATAAAAAAGCTCCAAAGTCCTCGGTTGATTTATCGAGATCGAATCTTATAAAACCACGAGTGCATTGATTTGCTCGAATATACTTCTAGAGTATTTCAGACCACTGCTTAGTAATTATGAAGAGCGGTGTAATTGGATAAAAAAGCAATGATCTCAGATAAACATTAAAATACAGATTTCTCACTCGAGCTTCTTTCTGACGAATATTATTTATTGTGACAAATAATAATAATTTATCTGACCATTGCATCTTTCACTCGAGCTTCTTCTTGAGAAAATGTATATTATTAATCGTGACAAATAATATTAATTTTCCATAAACCTGAACGCAGTATCAGCGGTAGAGACACTGGTTTAGCCTATTTTTCGTCTCGAAACAATCGTAATAGCGGCGAGAGAACCTCCTGAAACAGCGTGAAACCATCATAAGCAGAAGCTCACTCCTCGAATCAGATCACAATCGGTAATAACATTCTTTGTTAGTCCAGGATTCTTGATTTCTCAAAAGGATGCGCCCTCGAAAGGATCGCGACCGAGTTTCACGATGTCGGTGAGGGAAGGCCGCTCGAGATTTATCCTTGGCGGGACTATGCGGTTATCAAAAGCATTCACGTCGAACTCCTTCTCGCAACCGGAGTTCTCCTGGCGCCGCCATTCTGGATCCTCGCACTTTTAATCAGAGATTTCACACCGCTGACCCGCTCCCATTTCTCTCTCCTTTGTAATTCTTATTCTTATCCGTCATAGCGCGCTCATAATTCTTTGTTACATTCCGGGAGCAAATAAGAGAGAGAGAGAGAGAGAGAGAGGGAGGTAGAGAAGAAAAAGAAAAAGTGGTCTACTTGGAGGAAGAGGAAAAGATAAAAAAAAAAAAAAGAGGAGCATTGTGTCCCACGCCCTCGACACCGCGATACCGTGCTGGTGTCCTTAATAAAGACGGCATAAAGGCCCTCTTCGTTGAATCCGTGCCGCTGGTCGAAGATTCAATTAAGCAGTAGTACCCGCTGCCATAAAAGCTGCCATGAAAAAAGATCCGGCATAAATCGCTATCCGATCGCTTTGAAGCTTGTCGAACGGAGCAATTACGGCTTGAGCTGAGAAACAAGCTCGAGCGATGACGGTTGATAAGGAAGCTTGGAAATCTGCGAGAGACGTCTGATAAGGGTGGCGATCTTAAAATATGAAAAATACAGGATGCAAGGTATAAAAGGGATACTCTTCTCGACAAGAAGGGAACGCGCATCGCTTGTACATCGCATGTATTTTATGATACGAGGAGCGACAGGGATGCGAGATGAATATAGCTTAGAACCATCCGCAAATTCTATTTTCATATTGAATTTAGAAATATACCCTGGGACCGTTTAAAAATCCGCAGTAACGCTTTGATGAATAAACAAGAGTTGTATTAATATTTATACTCGAATGCGGAGGGCTATAAATATTTATGTTCGAACATGGATTGGTTTAGAGTGCAGTGGAATTTCGTCGGGGGAATTTTCAATTTGGGCGGAAAATACCGCGCTGGTTTTATAAACGGCGAGCAGTAATCGCATTGATTTGCTAATTCGAATTATCCTAGCAGCGGAGTATGATAAATGAGAATATCGAGAGGAGGAGCGGCGAAGAAAATCCTCTTTGAATGGGAATCGAAATACGGTCGCAAAATATCCCTCAACCTTTCCCTTTCCCTCCCATGACGCCGGAATAAATTTCCGAATTAAATCTATCCACCAGTTCCACATTTACATACCCATCCTGTCTTTGGAATGGTTCTATCGCAAGAAGTTTGGCAAGACGGCGCTATCCCGGTATTAGATTTCAGCTTAGAAACAGCCGTGGCTAATGGATTACCCGTTCCGTCCAATCTGCGTTCCAAACTCGGCGCGTTGGCCATTATCATGTTAAGGTGATATCGACTCGACTGCCTTTGGGGAACATCTTCGCTGCGTGGACAAAAATAATAGCCGCCATAATAATATCGATAACGCGTCCGTGATTTGCTGGTAACATCAAGAGTAGGTGGAGCAAGAATGAAAAGTACGAGTAAATCCTTGTACTCCTATATTATATATCTTCATTCGTCTTTATCTTTGTATAATATATCAACTCTATCGTTTAAAGTATCTTTCTTAATCACATAAAATAAATCAGGTTTTTTATTCGCCTAAAACGTAGTGCAATTATATCGAATTATATGGTTCAGATAAATGGACCGTTTATTTTGAAAGTGACGCAAGTCCATTTTCTCTTGTTTCGAGAAAATCGAAGGTTAGTATATTTGTGGATCGAAAAATATCGGTTAATATCACCGAGTGTGGCAATGTTTCTACTTGTATATTGTACAAATGTAAAAAGCCACTGATCTTACCACCTGTCTATCGAAATTGAACTTACACCACTTTCATAATCAATGGCTAAGCAATATCTTTCATCGGCCAATATTAAATCGAACAAATCGTTGACATTTTTTAAGGCATTAAATAGTAACTAGTTATAAACAAAAAGTTTACGCTAAATTAAGCGTTAATCACGCGATATCTCGTTTTTTGTTTTTAAATGGACTTACACCACTTTCAAAATAAACGGTCCGAATTTAAATTATCGATTCAATAGCTCCTTTGTTTCCAAATCTCGGAGATAGATTTTCTATAAGAGATCCTCTCGTATCTTCAATTACTCGTATCGAATCCGACGTTATTCTTTTCCCTCCCCCATATCGATCGACCTCTTCGCCTCTTAGAGCCCCCCGCGCCACCTAGTGCATTAAGCTGCTCCCCCTCTCCCACTATACAAAGGAAGTAACATAAAATAAAAGAAAAAAAAAGAAAACACTCGTCAATTAGAACAGTGCGCGCCAGCAAATCGAGAGGTAATTGGCTAACGAACCGATTTCACAGCTCTCGATCACGTTAAATACGTTCATGATTACTAGCAATTTCTACGAGGGCCGGATACGCATTTCCATCCCGCGTTCATAAATATTGTCCCGCGTCCATGAATCTCGCTTTAACGCGATACATTTATTATGAAAGTTACGACGAGGAACACATTTATCCGGCACAGACCGGCATCGAGATTGATATTCCATTTGTAATTTTCGAGATGCGCGAGGAGTTCAGGATGAATTTATGCCCTCGATCGGAAGGGATAATTGATCGTCTCTCCGTACCTATCGCAGATATCGAGATTTAACGCGCGCAATTTTTCTTCTTTCAGGTAAGCGGTTCAAGCTCGCTGATTATTTCCCCGGTCGGAGTACGACGTAAGTAATTAAGCGGTTATGCCCATCGGTGTAAACCCTTCGTAGCAGCAGGGGAATGGCGTAGTCATATCCAATACTCGAGCACCCTTCTTGTTTCGTAACACCATAAATTGGATTATTTAATACGTCCTGTTTACCGGCCGTTGCCTGTTTACAAACTTCCTGTCTAGTGCCCTTCGCGAAATTGTTTCGCAATTAAACGACAGCCGCCGCATCCTGCGCGGAGTCGGATTCATTTTGGATATATGTATCGCGTTACACGCGAATTGATACGTATTGCGCGCGAGCCGACCGCTTTGCGGAGCGTGTCTCTGTTCAGTCCAGAGAGCACTAGTGGAGAATGCGGAGTAGCCAGGACAATGACTGAAACAACGTGGAACGCGACTCGGTTACATTTAACGGAGAAAAAAATATGGCACTTTGAGAGTATCGTTTTAGCAATTCGAGGCAGCTTTTATCCGAGGCGAGGATAAATTCTTTAGCTTAACGTGTTTATCCCAAACGCATTAAATGTTGCGATACCTTTATGCGAGGAATTATGAAGCGAGACGTTTCTAAGTTGAATGGCAGCGATTCATTTGGGGTGAATCGAGTTATTCGATGTACTTTATTGCGCTCGCGAGAGGGGCCCTTTAAATGTGACAAGAATTGGATATTCTTTCATCGTGCGCCGTCACTGGGAGCATCCAAGGTGGGATTTTACTCGCTCGCGAGGCATAATTTAATTTTCGACAGTTCCGGAGATACGGTATTTCAGAACTTGGGCAGGCCCTCGTTTAAAATTACATTGCCAGCCGTACGTCGAATCTGCAGGCTCGTAAATGTCGCTCATCGTTTACGACGGTGTTTCGAGTTACACTCGCTATATATCACGAACTTTCGGGTCTTAAAACCGTTATGGAGCGCGTCGCATTTTAGATCCATAGTTGCCCCCTTCGAAGCACCGCGTTAAATCGTCGAAATGGAGGATCTTCCGACCGAGGATAGGTAATATTATGTCACCGGCACTTTTCTCCCCTCAGATTTGTGGCCAAGCCAGTCGTTTCCTCGATCGAAACGATAATTAATATGCTGTACCAGTGGTTATGGGGGATACACGAGCTTCTTGGTACTGTAAATCCAACTGTAAAGGAACGCGAAATAATGTATAATATATTAGGTTGTTCGGAAAGTCATTTCGTTCGGAAAGACAGTTTTCGTATAATGAATAAATATTTTATTAAATTATATATTGGCCATTCTGGTCCAACACCTTTTGCCATCTTTCT
>JBCFXI010001897.1:0-36336 GCA_038496175.1 Ampulex compressa
TTTAAACGGTCAGAAATCGTTTGTTGTGCAACATTTGACATTGCTGCCATTTGCTTTTGACTCAAAGTATCATCTTCATCCAATATTGCTTGCAATTCGGCGTCTCCAAACTTTTTTTGGTGGTTTTCCACGTTTTTCATTTCTCACATTAAAATCATTATCTCTGAACCGTTAAAACCATCTTTTGCACGTTGCTTCTGATAGAGCATGATCACTATATGCCTCGACAAGCATTCGATGCGACTTTGCAGCACTTTTCTTCAAATGAAAACAAAAAATGAATGCTTTTCGCAAATCATCACTTTCTGGTAAAAAAATTCGATATTTTTAACACGATGAAAAAATATGATGATGTTTGTTCAATGACTTGATGTATATTAAACATGTTTGACAGATGTCATACCAACCAAACGAAAAAAAATTAAGGCTCGTTCGCAACAAATGTTCCCTATCGACACATTTATTTCTTAACGCTCATTTCATACCGGTACATCTGATATATTGTTGCATTATTCATAGAAACTGGAGAATATGATATTATGAAACCTAATTTAAGTTATTGGTAGTATAAGGAGATGGAAAATGCTATTAGCTTTCAACATTGAACAAATGTCCTTCGAGAAGAAACTTTTGCATCTTAGTTGCTTCGTTGGAATAATTGGCGAAGCAACTGCTGTTAGGAAGACATACAAACCAACTAAGATGCAAAAGTTTCTTCTGGAAGGACATTTTTTCAATGCTTAAAGCTAATATCCTCATTCTCCATCTCCTTATACTGCCCATAACTTATATTAGGTTTCGTAGTATCATATTCTCCAGTTTCTATGAACAATGCAACAATATATATATATATATCAATATGTATTACACCGACCATGATTATAAATTTCGGCGCAGTTTGTAAATCGCGCGCACGTGGAGCGTAGAGTAAGTAAACTAGGTCCAGCCGGTCCCTGTCAGTTAGCAGCTTCACACTCGCATTCCAGCTTCTCCTTGCCCCCCTTCAGGGGTCGAGGAACAAATGAATGGGTCCGTCTGTATCAAAGAAGGAGAATCTTTTTTTCTAAAGCTGATTCAAGTACGAATGATACCACTCTAGGTGGGATCCATGCACTGGGCGAAAGTATGCGCATAAAAAAAGAAGAACTTATAATAAGATGTAAAATGATGGAATTTATTTAAAAAAAAAATGAAATAAAAGTAAAAAAAACATGGCCGCGTATTGCCTTTACTTGAACTGACCGCCGTAATGCGCAAAGTGGTTCAAAGTACCGTATGCAATTTGCTTATAAAACAAACGTGTACTGTTACCAGCGTATTGTAGGAGAATTAGAATTTCTTAGGTTCCTCCAGAGACGAAAGCGATGTCGGCAAGCAGTCTGCTTGGCCGACTCATCAGTTTGACACGCTTACTCCGGTCAATTACGGATAAGAGATTTTCCTCATTTTTCCGTGGAGACGGTTTGTCTCCCAAACAGCGTAATGTTTTTCGCCAAAAACGCCTCGAATCCTTTGTACTCGCTCCCACACACTCTTGAATAACAGATCGAACCACAATCCGGTACGTCTGTTCCTTACACGCTTTGCACACCTCGTCTCTCGCTCTCGAATGCCCGAACTCGTTTTTGTAAGTAAACGATGATGAATTGACCGATGTAATATGACCGGTATTACGGACTGCAGTTGATCATTTAAATAGCACGAATTGTGTGCAGATTCCTGACTCTTTCTCGCAACATAATAATGATCCCGTACACGCTTTTGCGAGGTTAAAAATGGCTATTACAAATATGGTAGTTGTGTGCAGTAATGCTCTGTCTCCTCTTCCACGGTCAAAGGTATCATATGCTTAATATTTTTTATATCGCACCGAACAATCATACATACCGACAAATCATACATCATAATTTAGCCCGCGTAACATGATTTTCGCAGATCCTTTTGCGGGTCCGGTAGAATAAAGTGCGTATTACTTATGGTGGCGCAGCAAACGTGCTTCTGCAGATTCTCCCTCGACAAAAAGTAATTTAGGCATTCGTGTGTTTATTCAGGGAAAAAAATTTACGCGAGAGATTTTCGCGCATTAGAAATGAAACTTCTTACGTTCTAGCATATGTTGTCGATTTTATTATTATTTCAGGATTAAGAAATAGAATTTGCTGAGGGAAATCTCTGTCAATTCAATAAAATATCTCTTTTATTCATCATTTTCCATCAATTCATACTGTAAGAAAGAAATTATTCGTTTGTGATAGCTAAAGTACGATACAATAATGTAAACTGTAAATTTTCTAAATAACGAGAAAATACTGCGTCGATGGTAGTGCCTGATCTGGTTGTATACTGATTTTTGCCTGTGTTTAATTTTAACCTTAATTTTTTATCCAAAATCTTAACAATGGTTGAGCTTCATCCGTGTTGAAGTTGATGTTGAAATCACCCACACATAATCATTGACATTTTATCTAGATCTTTTCCCAACAATGCTGCAGCTTTAATAGTGTAGACCAATAAGACTTTATGAATAAGGCCAATAATATCTTCAACTTTTGCATTGTTTCATATATAGATGATGTCACGGACTAATGTTTCCCGAATTTTTTTTTTTTTTAATTCATTTTTCAGCACCGACTGCTAAAGTCATTTGGCCTAGGACCTACTATTTAAGGTGGGTTCCGAACCACCAGAGCTACGGTATGTATATATATATATATATCATATAGAAAAGGCAGAGGTGCGATGGGCGGGATTCGAAACTCAGGTCTGCCGTGTGGCGGTCTGAGCCTCTATCCACTACACTACCTTCCCGAATTTTAAGCGTCGTTTTAAGATAAACGGTTTTCGGTCAAGCGTGTCTACGTGACACTCCCCTGGAATGAGCCAAATTTACTAATGATTTTAGGCCAATTTTGGAGGTTGAGGAAAGATACCAACGAAATCTTCTTTCATAATAAAGACTTTTATTAATTTCTCTAACCCAAGGTGAAAGGCTTAAATTTGAGTTCCCGCCCACTGCAAAGTTTTCGTCTAATGTGTCTACTCATCAAACTGACCCTTGGTCTTCTCGGTTGCACCGATACGTAGTCGAGTGCGCCTCAGTTCTTCCGGAGGTGACTTTAGGTCAGGATGAATCAGAATTCTCCGATCATAAAAGAAATTAAATGCTGGTTGATTCCACATATTTGCACCCTTTCTGATACGTAGTCGAGTGCGCCTCAGGTAGTTTACTAATATCGTGATGTGCACTACTTAATGGAGAAAAACTCGATTAAGAATATCTACACAAAATGAAAAAATTTTACTGATCAAAACTTAAGCTCAGAAAAATCGAGAATAACCGCATTGCTACGCACGAGAAAATACACTGAGTAGCAAGATCATAATAGCAGCGACCGTTGTCCTCAAAAATGCTGATATGTGTGTGTGTGTGTGTGAGCGCGCGCGTGCGTGCGTGCATGCGCGCGTGCTTGTGTGTGTGTGTGCGTGCGTGCGTGCGTGCGTGCGTACGTGCGTGCGTGCGTGTGTGTGTGTGTACACTCGTCGATTCATTGTCACGATCTACCGTCGAGACCGATTTTTATATTAATTTATATTACAAAGATTCGCGGTTTGTCGGGGGCAACGTGCCTACGCGACACTCCCCTGGGATGAGGCGAATTATTTCATATCTTTGGACGAATTTCTCGAGGGATGAGGTGAATTCTTGCACGAAACCACCCTAGGGATGCGCTTGTTCGAGAAAAGGTACCGGAGTGGATGCAGGAGAATGATTGGGTTCTTCAACACCGCCGAGGTTCTCTTTAGTAACAAAGGTTTTTATTGCTTTGTCGAGTTTTAAATAAAAATGTCTAACCTTGGAATTTTGTCCGGCACGCGTTTTTCGTCTATCACGTTTGTTTTCGTCTATCACGCAAACTGACTGAAACGCTTGGAGGCCGCCGATACGCAAGTGAATGCACCTCAGGCTTTCCGAAAACGGTTCAAGTCAGGACGTGCAAGGGACTTGTCGGGATTTCCTAGGCGCGAATGAATGCTCTTCGGATCCTCCGGCTAACCCTTGTTACAAAACGGTTACTTAGAAAATCGGATTCTCCAGGGCTTTCGATACGCAAGTGAATGCGCCTCAGATTGCCCGGGGTTGTCTTCAAATTCCAAGTCCTTTCGATATTCAAAAGGTTTCGATACGCAAGTGAATGCGCCTCAGAAAACTCAAGGATATCTTAGGTTTCTGTGTCCCTAGAGACTCGATGGATAGAATTGCAAGTTAAAACGAATTTAACAAAGTATATATATAAATAAAACTCTATAGATCTTACTGAATATAGGGGTCGGAGAGAGAGAGAGATCGAGAAGTGTCACCGAAATCTACTAGTTCCCGAACCGAGTCTAAATCTGATAGTGCGTAAGTGCCCGCGCTGCGAAAAATATTCCCTTATATAACCGGGCATCCCTTCCCTGGACTACCCCTTCTCTTGTCGGGGAAATTGTTAATCGCGGATATATTATTAGTTATTATTCGAAGGTTTGACCCACCGCTCTGTTTATCGAAGGCGCTTGGTGGCTATCCGCTATCTACCAGCAAGGATGTTTTATGACTAGGATACCGGTGACCCACAGCTGTGGTTTGCCGGCTAGACTTTTGCTTCTTAATCCCTTTCAAAATATTTATAATTCGATTATTAGTTGAATATTCTAGGCCCCTTAAGCGTTCCCACACGGTCTTTGATTATTTCCCTTCTTTTCTCTCGATCTCTTTCCTACTTCCTGAGGGTGGTAACGGCGTTCGTTACATTAAATTGCACGACAAAATTGAAGTTTTGGACCTCCAATCTCTTGTCATTTTACAACGAGGTTTCTGTTAGCCGCAAGAAATTGCAACATTTTTTGATTGCATCGTCCATGTCCAGAAAATGTGCTTGCAGACTTTGGCAATGAAATTAACAAAATGATACTCCTCTTCTACTCGTCATAAAATCAGTTAAAACTTTGTCCAGTATCTGCAATTCATTGAAATGCATTTTACAAAACTCAGCTTACAAATCATACATCGAAGCTGCTCTGCATCTATAGTAAAACATGGGATTATTGTCTTTCGTAACAATAAATAATCCATTGATGTTTGTAATTCGTAATAAGGCGAGATATACCAGCTGCTGTATTTGTTTTCAGTTGTATTTATATACAATGTAATCACAAGTTCCTGCTTGAGATTTGTGAATGGTGATTGGCAAGGTAGGCATTATTCGCAAGTGCTGACGTTGGACAAGTATGGTTTTATTATTATTTAATGGAATACTTGATGTCCATTGTCCTATGGGCACTGCTGTTCGGTTGAGACTATTAGCCTGAATGTAAGCGGCACCTTCTTTTTCTTCTTTTTTTCACTTATTTTGATAAAACCTTGGAATTATAAGTAAACACGTTTTACTACTCTATTATCACCATACTCAATATGAACTAATGTCCCTAAAGCCCCATTTAAAAAGCTATCAGCAATGTCTATATTTGTTGTTACCATGTACGATTTGTTCAATACTAATATTATTTCACAAGGTAATCCACCGAGGTCTGTTGTAGACATTTTATGATGTTTTTGACGTAAAAAATTGAGCTGTTCCTAATTGTGGTATCCAGTACATTGATCTTGTGCAACTGATGTAATTTTATCATTCACTAAATTTAAGATGGACTGATTAAATCGATTGACAGATTTGTTGGTAATGAACAGTCGAATCCCATCGGGGCAAAGTCTGTTTGCCTCTTCCAGGGAGACAAATCTGGGCTCAATCATATCCAATTCCGTTATCTCTAAAGGCGTGCCATTTCCCATCTTCGTGAGCACAGAAAATATTTGATCTTCTTGTCTCATAACCTCACTCTACTCATAGAATATGAGCAATCTCCACAGTGTTGGGCCTGTAATATGTTATTTCGTTTGCTTATAAATTGCTGTTGCTCTTACGGGTGACAATTGACGTAAATCGCCAATTAAAATTATATCAATGTCACCAAATTCACTTTTATAATTTCCTGTAACCTGCTTCAATCTGGCATCAATATGTGAGTGTAGCTGAGCACGAATCATACTCGGCACCACAGTACGCGGATATATGATGTACGAGATGTGATCAAAAAGTAAGGTGACTTTTTATTTTTATCAAAAAATATTTGTTTATTCATCAATATTTATGTTGTCCCCTTCAAAGTAATCTCCCTCAGACATAATACATTTGTGCCAGCGCTTTTTCCAATTCCCCAAGCACTTCTGATAAGTACTTTTTGGTATAGCCTTGAGCTCTTCCAGCGATGTAGTCTTTATCTCCTCAATCGTTGCAAATCACCGTCCTTTCATTGATATTTTTAGTTTTGGGAACAGAAAAAAGTCACAGGGCGCCAAATCCGTGAATATGGTGATTCCAAATTCTATTTTCTCTATTTTCATTACTTCTTCAATGTTTTCTTCTGTTGTTGTTCTGCTTGGGCGCCCAGAGCGAGGTTTGTCATGAACATCTTCTCGGCCTTCTTGGAAGAATTTGTACCACTTATACACATTTTTTTACTCAAAATACTCAAGTGTTTTGGAGTACTTAATTTCATTTTTTACACAAATTTTGATGCAATTACAACGATGCAAATTTTATGCAAAAACTCGTCCAACCTTAATGTATCTCACACACAAACAAAAGATGCTATGTAGGAGTGTACCAACATAAGGAAAAAAAGAAAACGGAAATCGAGAGCAGGTATTCCGCGAAATTCAAAAAGTCACCTTACTTTTTGATCACACCTCGTATGTCACAGACAAAGTAGAAATGATTCTCAAAACAGAGAAAATCAAAGAATATGCTTGTAGACTCTAAACTGGGCGATTTGGCTTGAAAACAATTTGGCTTCATATACTCTCATTAGAAGGGTGGAGGAAAAATTAATGAAGAGGTGGGGTGGTCTGACGATACACCCCTCCACGGAGTAAGATCATCATGATCATCGGGACGAGTAGGAGGATGCGGCTAATGAAAACTATGTAGTCCTTTCATCCCACTACGTGCCCTACTCAGAGAAAGAGAACGGGCAAAGGGCCTAAAAATTCTCAAGACGAAGAAAATTATTTTTAGTCTAACTTTCAAATAGCAAAAATGAATGTAGGACGAAGTAAACGCCACTCGAGTAAGTGCAAAGGGTTTTACCGCGCATTTGAGGGTATAGCATCGCCATCATAATACCTGAAAGCGTATGTGATTTGAATGGAATTAATATGCAGGTGTACAATTGTGAGACCGGTAGCAGTGCACAGGGAGTGGGAGGAAGAGCGAAAATTTGCAGAGTACTCCCATAGATTACCGAAGAATATACAAGAAGAATACAACGTAACATAGGTGCAGCCATCCTACATTTCACCCATGTTGACGTTTTAAAAGATACAATGACGTCATTTACAAATTATATACACTATATGGTATCCTGCAAACCTGTGGTTCTTGTGTGTCGGGCTCATTTGTTTGTTTTTCAGATTATTGTGCTCTCGATCAAAAACGACGCATGTAACAGAATTTTGTAATAGTGTAACTGAATAAAGTTTTAATTGTTCTAATTGATCTATTCACGTAAATTAACAAAACTCTGCTACAAACCCATATCGGATGTATCTCAATATACTGCAACGCGTGGCATCAAGAGATAATACACCTGCGATCCGCGCTCATTTACCCGTACTGCATAGAAGCACATTTCCAGCACACGCCGAAGGAACTGCGGCAGCAACATCACTTCCACATATGTAGGACATGTTCAGGAAATAAGGTATATGTGAAGTAGTAAACAATCAGAATAATAAGAGAAAAATACGCGTGTGTTTAACAGAATCTCAGGCGGCGCAATCGAGGATCGGATAGTTACATATACATTTCTTTTTTGAATAAATATATTTTTTTTTAAACTAACCCATTTTGCATGTATGTGTATCAATTTTTATTCCTTCCCATACACTCTTATTTCGCACACTCCACCGCCCATGAGTTATACAAATAGATTAATTCTAGATCGTGAATAATTCGAGATAACAGGCCGTCGTGCGGATCAAGATGGAGGACGGTTGTGCATGTGCACTACATACATTTTTTCGTGCAGGGTGCAAAACGGATTGAGTACTTACTCCACTGGAGCAACGCACGCTAATCCACGATAATGTAACGATCACTAGGTGTTAACTTCAGGAACAACCAGGTGAGATAGATCGCGAAGAGTGGGGTGGACGCGAACGAGAAGATTAGCAGCGAGAGTCGGTCACCAATCGTAATAATGATAGCACCCTTATGACGATCTCAAGTACATTGCAGCAAGTCGCAGAGTATATAAATCACTCTCCCTCCTCTTCCTGCATCTCATCTTCCTCCGGCTACTCCTTTAGTGCATATTCCTCACTCTTGATTGGCTTTTCCTCCTTCTGCTCCTCCTCCACAGTCCACTATTTTATTTCATCCCCCCCTCTCACTACTTTCCACTCTTGCCCCTGCTACTATCCCTCTCCTCGCTATTCAAAAATCAGTTTCAAATGTTGTGAGGATAATAAGTTTAATGTTTCAGCGTGTGAACTTTTTAAACGATTCATTCCTCTTCCCGCAGTTCCTTGATTATGAAAATTATTTCATTGTCGTAGCCAGCATTATATATCTCCTGCGAAGCAACCTAAATGCGTCATCTTTCGACCAATTTTTTCATATCATTCCAATGCGCGTATGCGATATTGGATCTATCAGTAATTGCCTTGTCTCTGGGCAATACCACAATTCCGCTTCCAACCTTAGCAAACACCGGTGCAATAATGTTTTTATACTTTACCGTCCTATTTTTCATAATTTGACGGTTCGGTATGCGACCCTTTTTATGGGCACTTGTAAGCATAAGCAAGCATCGGTATTTCTGAACATCCGCATTGTCGTATAGCTTGTTGTCAAGTATTCTCATGAATATCAGCTCATAAATAGCGGGTATGCCAGTAAACTTATCCTTCTTGTCGATCAAAATATTATCCTCTATGTCTACATCAACTTCCGAGGATTAATTGTGTGTCGGTAAATATGATTGATCTGCCGTTTCTTATTAGTCATCTGAAGTTCCATGTACTTTAGTGGGATCAGTTCAAGCATCTGAAGCGATTCTTCTAGCTCTAATGCGTAATTTTTCGCCAATTCAAGGAGAGTAGAGTAGAGTAGTTTTCGCCAATTTGTAGAGATGTAGATGAGTTCATGGATTTCATGGATTCGTTCAGATTATCAGGTGTTCTGCTCCGTAAAGGTGACATTTCGAAAGGTACGCTCTTTTTTAACGTTTACAAAGAACGTGATTCTACACTTCTCAATGGGCACTTTTTTCTTGTCCTTCTCTTGCTTCTTTTTTTTTTTTTTAATTCATTTTTCGGCACCGACTGCTAAGGTCATTTGGCCTAGGAACTACTGTTTAAGATGGATTCCGAACCACCAGTGCTACGGTATACATATCACATAGAAAAACCAGAGGTGATGGGCGGGATTCGAACCCGGGTCTGCCGCGTGGCAGTCTGAGCCTCTATCCACTACACCACCGTAGCTCCCTCTCGTGCTTCTTCTCTTCATCAGAATTCAATATATCCTCTTCCACCTTTGTGTCTGGCTCTTGTTGCTTACTCTTACTGCTCATATTAAGGAACCGATGCAGCGACATGACGCACTATTTTCCAGCAATTCGCGCAGAGTCATTTCCTGAGGAGATATAGACAAACTTACGGATTCGTACAAAGATTCGATGAGATTATATTACGGAACCTAATATAAGTTATTGGCAGTATAAGGACGTGGAAAATGAGGGTATTAGCTTTAAACATTGAAAAAATGTCCGTCGAGAAGAAACTTTTGTATCTTAGTTGCTTCGTAGGTCTTCCTAACATCAGTTGCTTCGCTAATTATTCCAACAAAGCAACTAAGATGCAAAAATTTCTTATCGAAGGACATTTTTTCAATGTTTAAAGCTAATACCCTCATTTTCCACCTCCTTATACTGCCAATAACTTATATTATGTTCCGCCATATTATTTCCGTTAGTTTCTATGAACAATGCAACGATATATGTCAATATGTATTACACAGGACATGATTATAAATTTTGGCGCGGTTTGTAAATCGCGCACATATCGAGCGCATAGTTGATAAACCAGATCCTGCTGGTCCCTGCCACTTGGGACCTCCACGATCGCATTCCAGCGTGGATTCTTGCCCCCCTTTAGGGGTCTTTTGGTGGGTGGGTGGGTGAGTGGAGGGGAGGAGTCTTGAGTAAACCCCGGGCATACCAACAATTATAATTACCGGTATTGCGCGACCGCCATGCACTGCCATACCTCCTGAGAGTTGCGTGCAAGGGCGAACCGTGCAATTACTCGAACCGCTTGTAACCCCCAGTAGCGCCATTGATGTAATGGGAGGCCCGTATGGATGAGCTCTTCTTCAGTGACACTACTTGAAAAATTATTAATCAGGCGGGCTTGACAGGGAGTGTCTGCGGTGACTGTTTTTCCTACCCACTTTTCGGCGCACAGGATGCACGCGCTCGCTGACCCGCTTTCACGGTCTCCTTCCGCAACATTACCTGCCCTTAGTAGAAGGTCGTGACGCGTCAAGATCTCTCGATGACTAGCATCACGCGGACGATGATTGGCAGCGAAAGGTCACTGGGAAAAGATCCAGCACACTGCAGATTCAGCACAGCAGATTCGCACACTGGGAAGAGATCCAGCGTGTACTGCGCTGTGCACCGCGCATTGGGGTAGTGGTGGTATTGCGTAGTCCGTTCTTTCCCGAACCGAAATAGGTATTCATCAAAGCAACCACGTTCGGTGAGCACCTACGTCAGACGGACCAATCTTGCAGACCTGGGACATACCTGGGAAAACTTTTAGAGCCAGGCAACTGTGGGATATATCTAGTAGATGCAACTTGAAAATATGATGTCGCGTATTCGAAATACAAAGGCCCCACCGAACGTCATGTGGCGGAAGAAATATGAATGGAACGTGCTAAGAAACGTGTAATTGTTAAAGACGCTGCCTTAGGAAAACAATTAGCTGCAACGACTACCTGGGGTGCTATAAACGCCAAAAGAAAGATCGGGATGAGTAGTGAGAAGGTATAAATGGTGAGGGAAAGAGATGGAGAGTGATAAAAAAAAAAGAAAAGCGTTAAAAAACTAAAACAGCGAAACGCGGCAGATTTTTGCCATTACTTTGACTTTTACGCACCTTCGCAAGCGGGCCAGGTGAGATGACAAGCGCTATATAAAAATTCAAAAACAAACAGCGAAAATTGAAGAAACTACAGCATTATAATCGTTCTATAAAGAGCAAAGTGCTGTATATTGCTCTGTATAAACGTGGAAATGGTGTAGAAAGAAATAGACGGAGCAGTGGTGGTGGTGATGGAAAAAAAACGATGACTTGGTTACCAACCCACAGCCTTATCACGAATATTCAATTGAGCGAAACTTGCTTTTTTGAGGAAAAAAGTGTTTTTGCGGCATGTTTATATGCAATAAACTTCCGCACCGAGAAGCCGGGAATAAAACAATGTGGGATAATTTATGTATACAGTAGTAAAGCACCAAGCATTCTGGAACGCGGAAATATTTCCAAATATTACGATTCCTATGAAAATTTGCAACCACCTGCTAAACTGTTCCGGTATTTCGGTCTTGCCATAGTTGTCACGTACAGTTACCGACGCGATTAAATATGAAACAGCTGTTAGTGCAGTTAGTTATGCGTAAAATTTCCACAAAAGCTGTAAGGAGAGATTGGGGAGGAAAGGGAGAATTAGATTTCTATTTGTTTCCAAAAATAAACATTTCAATTTCATGTAAAATTTTATCACTGCATAATGTCGTTACGTCCAGCAACGAATCAAACTTGTATGCAGTCCCCCCTCCGCCCATTCATCACTCTAAACGACGATACGGATTATGAGGTTGGTTTGACAAATTTTCAAACTTTCAGCACCATATCCAACATCGATTCAAGTTATAACGTATTTTATTATGGCAAAAGAAAAAGTAATAACCATACACGTCGGATCGAATTAGTCGCAATAAACAGCTACCCGTAGAACTACGTCATGGAGAAAAAGAAGAAGAAGGAGAAGAGGGGGGCAAGAAGAAGTCGGAGAAGATTACACAAAATATTTTTATTATAAGGGCGAATAATAATACACTGTAGAGTGAGATTAGGTGCACATATAAGGTGAATTTCACGAAGAGCAAAAACAATAAGCAAAAGTGCAGGAACTCTCCTGGAATGTACCCCGGACCGGAAGTTAGAGCCGCAAGTAGGGCATGAGTCCGATATTCCAGTAAAAATAATCAAAGGTAACGTTTGAGATTCGATTGTAATATCACCAGCGGTGCGTACAATAATGAAAAACAGTTATCTTCTGGTTACGATTAAAGTTAGAGACCGATTAGAAGTGTTTATAGTGGATTAGAATAATCATACTAACCCAGCCTCTACTATGATAGTGCAGTGAATGAAACCAGCGTTCGAATCCCGTCCATTACCTCTGATTTTTCTATGTAATATGTATACTGTAGCTCTAGTTGTAGCTGTAGGTCGATACACACCTTACTTAGCAGGTGCTAAGCCAAATGACTTTAGCAGTCGGTGCTGAAAATAAATTTCAAGAAAAGCCTTTAAAATGTGCACAAACGGTGAATTAATCATTAGTCACGAAGCGACTTTCAAATGTGAATCGTCACGTTCCAAACTCCCGCTGCACTACGTCCTTTTTTTACAATCCCTGAGTCTCCGAGTGAGACGAAAAATCGGACATTCGGCATGGAGGTGCACGCATATACCTGTTACGTCCCGCCCTCGACGTAATTTCTTACGTAGAATTTCGCGGGGTCGTAAATCCCGCTCCCAGCTACTGCGTGGGCGTGATGGGGACGTAAGCTTGATCACGTTTGATCAAGGCGAGTGGAAATGCAGGATGTGATTGAGAACGAAGTGTTTGGTTAACAATAATTTACTAACACTATCGTATGTACAAATTGAGGTGTTGAGTGGTGCGTGATGTTCTTAAGTAATCGCGTTTAGACTGAAGTCAACGAGCTAGTCGCCTCGCTACGTTGCTTAATACGTGATATCCGCGAGTGTCAAAGACGATTCCTTGAACACTGCCTAAAATAATGACGACTCTTAATGCGGCTGTTAATGACCACTGCGATTGTTATGCGATTGCTTCTGACGACTGTCTTGCGTGGCGTTCTGCTGTGGTTTTTAAGTAAAATGGCTAATGAATTGGTAGGGGTTTCCTTCACCTCCTCGGGCGGGGTTTAGGAATTCCTTTACCAGTCGCAAAGTTCTCTACGATTTTTAGGGTTTTTTGGACGGTTTCTTTGCTTCGATTGGTTAGGCTGTATTTCTTGAGAAATGCAGCCCTCTTGGCTAACAGATTGCCTTTCGTGACCTATCCTTGGACATCGTTGGTGACAAAACAATTGGCAGGACACACGTGTTGTCGATGGTTAGAGTGCCGCACTTATGCCTTTACAAATGCCAAATGTTTTATCGCCTAGCGGACCACTGAAATTAAGCAGAGGTCCGGTGAAAATTTTAGCCCTAAGGTCGTAAAGCAATCGGCTGGTTTTTGTCATTTTTCCGTGCCTTTGTTCGTTCGAGCCCATTCGGTTTTTGGGCCGAACAATACCGATTCAGCAGTGTTCCGATGTATCGTCGGGTGTCTGCGTTTGGAGCCCCTGCAATGGCCCGGGGACCAGATGCACCCGCGCAACAAAGGCATGGAAGACCGAGCCGGGACTTCCGCGTTTTATTGTCTTATCTTGCCAAGGGTGAACGGTACTAAGTTGTCCGGTCCTAATCTTAATTACCGGGCCTTTGCTCATAGTCGGAGGCCTTTCGGGTAATAAAGCATCGATTTTTTTCTGACCTAGGCTTGGCTATCACTCCTATTGTTTTCGATCACGTCCGATGGTCCCAAAACGGTCAGCAGCAGGAAATCTGGCAACCAGCAGGCCTGTGTTTTTTCCAAGATAGCAACCTGCCAATAACAACGCAGAAATCGCGGAAAAACCCTTGCAAACCAATAGGAGTCACGCAAATGCCAAATTTTCGGAAGTTCCGCCTGAGAAGGCCTAGTTAGGCCCCCCATCAAACCATCCAAACGCTTTCACAGATCTAACAAAATCACTGTCGTGCAGACGAACAGTCAGTCGCAAGCTAACAGACATCGATCGCGGTCATCAAGAGTAACAGGACTTGGAGTAACTCTTTAATAGGAATCAGAGTCACTAACAGATATCGACGGCGGTCGCTAACATTAACAGAAATCTGTGCGACTCATTAACAAGACATTGCGCGAGTCATTAATAGAGATTCGCGTGATCCAACTGACAGGCATATCAGGCGGTCGCTTATCATAATCAAAACCTTGTTAATCATTGTTATTCATCACCGAGTTTGTGTATATATTCAGCTGATTAAAATTATTGCACTTTTGGGGTAGACGTTGAGTTTCGTTTGTTTCTAACCCGCACGAGAAAATATTGCGAAGAGTACGCTTTTGCGCAGTTATATACGCGAGACCTGTGTGGGTCAACAAGCAGCAAGATTTCATTATTTTACCGTGTGATAATTATTTGCTAGTAGAGGGTAGGAATATCAAAGGAAGTAGGTATGAGGGAGCAATCGAGGAAAATCAGCTGTGCATGGATAACAATGGCGTCGCATTTATGTTCAGTGAAATTTCCTACAAGATCAATGGGGTTGAGATTGATCGTTGTAAAAACAACAGAACGATGTCGACTCTGAATCATTTTGCAGCGATGCTGTCGGTTGTAGCTGCAATGGCTTAAGTGCCTGTATGGTGTCACGGGCTATCCGCGACTGTGGAATTTATGTCGCGGTATCGCGACTTCTCCATTTCTTTTCCGAGATGTTAAGATAAAGAAATTTACAATTTCGGGTCAAGCGTGTGTACGCGACACTCCCCTGGGATGAGGAAAACTGACTGATGATTTTGGGCGAATTTTGGAGGTTGAAGAAGGATATCAACGAAACCTTCTTTCGCAATAAAGACTCCTATTAATTTCTCAAATTCAAGATGAAAGGCTTAAATTCGAGTTCCTATCCACCGCGAAGTTTACATTTAAATTGTTTACTCATGAAACCGATTTATCGCTTGGGGTCCGCTGATCGCAAAATTAATGCGTCTCAAGGCTTTCCGAAAACAATTTAGATCTGGACGAATAGTGGTCCTCGACGATTTTCCAATAGGTAAATGAATGCGCGTTAGATCCTCCATCTAAGCCCCGATAGAAAAAAACCAAAGATGCGAATTGGGAATTTCAGACAGTCCGGAGCTTACGATCGCAAAATTAATGCGCGTCAAGATCGCTCAGGGTGTCTTAAAATTCTTAATCCCCCGGATTCTTCAGAGCATCGATACAAATTTAATGCGCCTCATAACGTTCACGAGAATCGTATGCTTCGGGGTCCCTACGATATTTCCAAACTATCAAACCGCAAAACTGATACGCCTCAGGTAGTTTTTAAATATCGTGATGTCCATTACTGGATGGAGAAAAACCCGATTAAGAATATTTATAGAAATGATCGAATCTTACTGGTTAAAACTTAAGCGCAGGGAGATCGAGACTGTCACGAGCGTTACTGTCGCGTCCAACCGTAATGAATACTCGAGTGGTAGTAATGGCCGTGCCCAAAAGCACGACAAAGGAAGGTTGTTTATAATATAAAGAGTTGGACAAGACTCCGAGAGGCGAAGACGCGTTCTTAAGACTCTGCCAATTTCTGTACAATTATTAGTATTATAATTATTAGTATTATTACTATTAGTATTAGTTATTAAATAGTATTTAACAACATGAAACGTGGTGGTTCCTGCGCCCGTACCTCGAGTCGCAATATTGGTGTCAGAGACGGTCCTTGGAGACTTTATTCGCCGGACTACATTCCTGGTAGAGCAGCTGACGGAGAACCAGCGACTCTAAGACGCGCGTTGAGAGCGTGAGCGAGTGCTGGAGTCGGAAAGGAGGCAAGCCGAGGAAGCTGCTTCAGAAGCCCGTCGAGCTGCGAGGGAGGCCAGGCTAGATGCGGTAGAACGGAGTCTCCTGGTGATAACCAACCGGTTACGCGTAAATGGAAATAGGGAAATTCGGGGAACGGGGCCGGCGCTGTGGATGCGTCCGACATTCCCGAGCGTCCGCACTCCGAAATACCGATATTAGGATCTAGTATAGCTCACCAGCGGGACGAGACGAGCGGGATTCCTCCGCCTCGAATAGGCTCGGGTGCGCTTTGAAACCCGCTCTTTTTAACGGAGAAATTTCGTGGGAAGTCTACAGAGTCCAATTTGAAACCATTTGCGATCTTAATCACTGGGAAGGGGCGAGGCGCGCAGCCGCGCTCGTGGCTTCCCTCGACGGCCCCGCGCAAAGCGTGCTTGTAACGCTTTCCGCGGAGGAGAGAACGGATTACGAGAGGCTGGCGTCGGCTGTAGAGTTCCGCTACGGGCTCAAAAATTTTGCAAATTTAAATTATATCCGTTTCCAAAATTATGAGCAACAATCGGGTCAAACGATCCTCGAGTTGGCCTCAGAAATAGAGAAACTGGCCCAGGCTGCATACAGTGACTGCCCTGTAGAGACGCGGGAGAAACTCGCTACATCACAGTTTATTTCCGCGCTAAGAAACGAACAAATAAGGCGTGTCTTACATCTAGGCGCCTATTGGACTCTTAGGACGGCTGTAGTAAGGGCCTTAGAGGTGGAGGCGGTGGAATCTTTGGCAACCGAGGCCAATGTACATACATCGCGGTTCCCTCGGGCGGCGCGCTCCGATCCACGAGACAGGCCGGTTAAGAGGGATCATTTTGGAAAACATAGGGAAGAGCGCGACACGCGTCCGTTAACGTGTTGGACGTGTCATAAAGAAGGGCATTTTGAACGAAATTTTCCAAAAAGGGCAAAGACTACGACTAATTGTAAGACCTGGCAAGACCAGAAGGGAAACGGGAGATCCGAACTGATCATGCCGCTTTGAGCTGGCTTCTTTCTTTTAAAAATCCGGAAGGACAAATTGCTCGGTTGATTGCTCTCTTTGAAATAAATCATCAAGTAGGCCGACATCATGGTAATGCGGATGGACTGTCAAGGAGACCTTGCGAAGAAGATAGCTGCAAACGCTGCCGCCGTTTGGAAGAGAAGGAGAGAAGCTGCGACCAACCGGTAGCCCGCATTTTGTGTGAAACAGCAGACTCTCGCGACTGGAAGCGGGCTCAACAGGAGGATGAAGATATTCGTCTACTCTACTTGCGGAAAATCGGCGGGATTAGACCCGATTAGTCGGAAGTATCCGCGTCTTCCGCCATAACGAAATACTTGTGGAAACTATGGGACTCGTTGGAAATAAGAGACGGGTTACTTTACCGTCGTTGGCAGTCCCCGGATGGGCAGCAGGTAAGCTGGTTATTGGTTGTCCCAAAGATTAAGGTGAAGAAAATGTTGTCGAGCTCCCACGATGCGCCTTCTGGAGAACATTTTGGAGTTCGAAAGATACTTACCAAAGTACGTCAAAGATTTTTTTGGATTGGTCCCCGAACGGACGTAGAGGACTGGTGTCGTTGCTGCGCGCAATATTCGGCGAGTAAGGGCCTTAAAGAGAGAAGAAAAAGGACCCTGCAGGTATACAACGTGAGCGTGTCCTTCGAGAGGATGGCCCTGGACGTTGTGGGTCCCTTGCCGAAGTCCCATGAGGGGAACCGTTATGCGCTGGTCGTGGTGGATTACTTCTCTAAGTGGCCGGAAGTAATCCCGGTGCCGGACCAGAAAGCCGCAACGATAGCCAGGGCTCTGGTACGAGAAGTCGTCAGCAGACATGGCGTTCCGTTGGAGCTGCATTGCGATCAGGGTAGGAGTTTTGAATCCTGTATCTTCAAGGAATTGGTAAGAATTCTGGGGATCAGGAGGAATAGGGCAACTCCATTACACCCTCAGTCGGATGGGCTTGTGGAACGAATGAACCGGACGCTGTTAGAATATCTGACTGAGTTTGTGGCTGCCAGTCAGAAAGACTGGGATGAATGGATTCCGATGTTCCTCTTGGCGTACCAGTCGTCACAACACGAGGTAACACGGCATACACCGGCCATGGTCATGATGGAACGAGACCTTCGCTTACCTTTGGATTTAATACGCGGGAAGAACCCGGAGTCTTTGCCAGAGACGGAGTACGTCGAGAGAACGAGAAGTAAATTAGACCAAATACATAAGTTGGTCCGAGAAAGGATGAAACTTTACAGTGACCGTACGAAGTCGTGGTACGACGTCACTGCCCGCTCTTTGGTCTTCGAGCCTGGAGAGAAGGTATGGCTCTTCTACCCTCGACCTGTCAAAGGCAGGTGTCCTAAATTACAAACATGTTGGGAAAGGCCGTATATTATAGAAAATCGAATAATGATGTAACTTACCGAATAGCACGGTCGGACGGAGCTAAACCGAAAGTAGTTCATGTGAATCGACTAGCGCGGTTCGAAGGATCCCGAGGAAAACGTAGTAAATAGGTTTTGTTTTTTACTGGTCTTTCGGCTGGCATTGTATTGTGAGAATGACTATCACTTTTTTGCGCCAGTTTAACTATAACGGCTTAGGTAGCAGGGTGAAAGTGGGTGAAGCTTCGCTGTACGAGCGGGGAAGTCGAGCTCCGTCAAGGTAAAACCTTGGATGGCCGATGGGCGGCACCGAAAGGGTAAGACCCCGAGCTGTTTTCCGGCGATAACCTTTGCCTCCAGACGCAAAGCAGGGTTTTAGGAAATGTTGGGTCGCCCCGAGTGAACTCGCGAAAAGCGAGTACGCGGGCCAAACCTCGCGGCGAGTGAGCCAGTTGAAGCGGGAGGGCGATGTTAGATTTTAAGAGAATTTTGAGCGCCGTTCCTGCTGTGTTGCTTGCCTTCCAGGGTAAGGTGTATTCTTTTGACGAAGCAAAAGTAAGCGGCGAACGGCGAGGGAACTAAGAACGTGCTTCACGTCGAGCTGTGTAGGGGCTCAAATAAACGGGTCTACCATCGCGTGGAGCAGAGGCGATTTTGGGGCTGCTCGATTGAGATGCGGCGCGCGGCGCCTGGCAGGTGCCAGGCGAAAGACGGTCAGATGACGACGTTTCCAGCGGGATGGAGTCGTCGCTGGATCGGAGGGAGCTGTCGTTGATTGTAACCGGAATTCCTTCATCCGGAGGAGGTACCAGCGCCTTGCCCGCGCTTTTCTGGGTGATTTTCCCTCGAGCGAGAAGGCAAATGCCGAGGCGTGGCCGTCAGAAGGGCCACCTGAAGGGGGGCTCCAACCTTGCCCCTTTCTTTAGCCGGCGGAGGTACCCGAAGAAAAGGAAACGCTTCGCACCCTTCCCGTGAACGACGCTGCGTTCGGGACGAACGCTTTCCGGGAGGGGGAGTAATGTTGCGCCGGGTGCCTGAGGTCGGAGGGCCCGCTTCTGCTCCCTCCCCGATGACCAGACAAAGAAAGGTTATTTATAATATAAAGAGTATTAAATAGTATTTAACAATACGAAACGTGGTGGTTCCTGCGCCCGTACCCTGAGTCGCAACAATATATATATATATATATTGTCTAAATTGTACCCCTCCTTAGTCTAAAAATTCCAAGGGTATGACGAGGTCCTGCACGTGCATCTGTGGCATGTGCGTTAGGTTTTTGTTTATCTGAGGGCTCTAGAGTCATAGGCGTCGACAATGAATAGATGCCTTTGAGCATTCTAGGAACCTCTTGTCGTCTTCTGCTGTTAAGATACAATATTATGGGCCTAAACTTTTGGCCACTTGGTTCACCTAATTTTCTGTTTAGTGGGGTTTCTAAGGATCCTTGAGTTTTTCCTTCTTACCATCGCTGATCTAACATTTGGGTAACTGGTATGCAGATGTTAAATTTCGCTCTGGTTTGTTTCTCGACTTCTCTTTTCTATAAGCGTAGGGCCGGCGTATGTAACAATAGCACTGGCCGATGGAAGAAGATGGCGATAAAAATAGGTTTAATACGGCAACTTGGTTCATACCTTTTGTATACTGATGAGCCTAGGATTTATTCCTAGGATTTATGGTCGATTAAAGCATCCATGCAATTGGAGAAATCGCGATATGCCATTTTTGCTCTAAGGAACAGTGCGCAAAATACTCATACGGATAATAATTATGTACTCGATAATGTCTCAATTGTCAACATTAAATTATACGTAAACTCGAAATTCTATCCGTACGATAAGTTCAACACAAATTTTGCCAACAATAAGTACACGACGGTATATAAAATGTATATTTAATTTATCAAATCTTACTATGGGCTAAAAAATTATGCACTTATTCTCGATTTTCACGACTTTTCACGTCACGATTCCTCCTTCATAATAGCTGCTCTCATCTGAATGCATGGATGAAAAGCGGCACGGTCGATGTACGGATTGAAATTGAATGTAGAAATGTTATTTCGGCAAATACGCATTATACTGCCTTATGCTATAAGATAGGATTGTAGAGTATAATCCGCTAACCAATAATGTGGAATAAATTGCGTAAGTATTGCATTAATAAAAAGCATAAAATAAAATACATTGGTAGCTGACATTTCGTATTTTACTATTTCGCCTCACTAAGGACAACTGTCTGCATCTAATCTATAACCATTCCCACATTATTTATATGATATTCGGTTTCACCGGGATGTGCCTTTTGAGTCCAGTATTGTAGCCTATGGACCATTGAAATTGTTTACGTTAAGTACTCTAGCCTAAGGATCATAAAGACAGCGTCTGAATATAAACTATAATCACCGATGTTGTTCACGTGTACTCGGCTTTGGCAATATGATGGCGTGATAAATGAAAAAAAAGGTTCGAGACAGAATACTGTAGCTTACCGGCCATTTAAAGTATTTTTGTCTAGGAATAAGTCCGTAGCGAAAATTGAATAAATTTCAAATGCAAAATATTTACCAACAATAGCAATTTCAATCAACCAAATATGTTCTATTCTGTTCAATGAATTTGCCATCTCTCCACAAGCTTCATTATTCCTCTTTCATAGAATTCTTGAGATTTTTGGGCGAAGAAGTCATCCAAGTAGTTCTCGAAGACGTCCAGGGAATCGAAGGTTTTATTATTCAAATTGTTTTGTAACGCCCGGAACATATGAAAATCTGAAGGTGCTAAAGTCGGACTATACGCTGGGTGCACCAAAACGTCCCACCCAAGTTGCAATAATTTTTGCCAAGTTACCAAAGAAACGTGTGGCCTAGCGTTGCTTGGTGGAATACAACGCCCTTTCTGTTTGTTTTAATTTATCCAGTTGTGAGCAGTACTTGGTGGAATCAATCGTTTTGTTGGGTGAGAGCAACTCATAATACACGATTCCTTTATAATCTCACCAGATACCGAGCATCACCTTCTTTGTGTGCAATCCTACCTTTGCAACCGTTTGAGAAGCCTCTCCGCGCTTTGACCATGATCTTTTTCGAGTGATATTATTGTTCTTATAGATGACGTTTCAGCAACGAGTTGCAAGCTGAAATTCGGTCCATTAAATTCCTTTCGCTCAAATCGTGCGGCACCTAAGCATCAAGCTTCTTTATCATCGAAAGCTTCCGTAAATGTCTCGAAGCAGTTGATCGATCAATATTGAGGTTTTTTCCGATCTCTGTAATCGTGAAATGCCGGTCAGAGTCAATTAAAGCTTTGATATGATCGACATCGGTACTAACTGCCCGACCAGAGCGAGGAGCATCTTCGAGATCAAAATCTTCTCTGCTAGGAAATATCGCAAACCACTTCCGACACACACTTTCGTTTGTGGCATACTCTTCGTACACGGCGCATATTTTTTTGTGGGTTTGCGACGCGCTTTTACCTTTTCGAAAATAAAAAAGCGAAATGTACCGAAAATACACATTTTTTCCTTCCATGTTCAAAATATAATTAAACTTTATACACGTAATGGATGACTATGAATACTTTCTTAACATGTCGGCAGAAATTTCAGCTTTCACGTATGCTACGACACTTCATTTGTTTGAAACAAATGAGGGTGGAGAAACAACGGTGAACAACATCTGTCGGGATTTCGCTACGGACTTATGCGTAGATCCAATATTTACGCTATGTCACCAAGAATCGTAGTGTCATGGACTATCCGTGACTGCTATCACCTAATTTATGTCGCGGACTATCCGTGACTGTCGAGTCAGGAAATTAATAGTTTTTGAGTCAAACGTGTCTACGCGACACTCCCCTGGGATGAGGCAATTTTATTAATCTTAGGCGAATTTTCTGAGGGATTTGGTGAATTCTTTGACGAAATCACCGTAAGAATGTTCAATGAATGGTTCTGGGATGGATATAGTAGGTTGGGAAAAATCCTCTAGAGCAGTGAAGCCTTCTTTTAAAACAAAAGATTTTATTGAAAATTCTAAGTGAAGTAAAATGTTTTGATACTGAACTTCTGTTCACTTTGAGATTTACGTTTGAATTTACTTCTCATCAAACTGACCCTTGGTCTTCTCGGTTACACCGATACGCAGTCGAGTGCGCCTCAGTCTTTTCGGAGATGACTTTGAGCCAGGACAGATCGGTTTGGTTCCAGATGCTTGTATACTCCCCAATACGCAGTCGAGTACGCCTCAGGCAGTCTACAAATATCGTGATGTCCACTACTGAATGGAGAAAAGCTCTCTTAGGAAAAATGATTATAAAATGTCCGAATCTTACTACTCTTAAGCTTTTTTTCGCAGGGAGGTTGAGAGACTGTCACAAATCGAAGTGCCAACTGGTATATGAGAATCTAGCCGCGCAATGGAAATCTAATTGCCTGGCCCGCGATCAAAAGTACCCTGTTATATAGGGATAGAGTTCTACCCCTTCTTAATGGAAAAATGACGATGGCATGGTCTGACTCTATACGCGTATCTATCTTGTGCGTCTTAGATTTCGGTATTGTTTTGGGGTTCTCAGAATTCTTGATGTTATCAAGTAGTCAATGTTTTCGCGGATTTTCTCCCCGTTTCTTGCTATGATTGGGGTACTGTTTCGCGGCTTTGACTCGCAGCCATCCGGTGTCGATAACTTAGATTGCCTGGGGTCTCTATCTCCCCTTTCATAAGCGTAGGGACATTGCACGTAACGCCTCCCTTTTCATAGTCGTAGGGACGGTGCACGTACCAGTAGCAAGATCTGCACATCTGTCACATTATTTATGTATCTCGACATAGGTTTAATCTGGTTTTCGTATATGAGTTGAAAAAAATTCTAGATCTGTTTCTCCAAAATGTACCCAAAATCCAAACCCAATCACTACCACTGGCCAAGCGTCCACAAACGTTAAACTCGTATATGTGTCGTGCAAAATTAGTTAGATAGACAGTCTTTTCAAATCGTTACCTATGGTTACTCCCTTTTTCGAAAGTTACACGTAGTACTTACATTGAAATTTTTTATCCCTCGAGAAAATAAGAGAGCAACATCAATTTTTACTATCTGCACTCGATATCGGTAAAGTAAATCATAAGTCTGTAACCTGTTGCATATATCGGCAGCCGGTAATGTGTTTCGACCGAGTAATAGAGTATCGAAGTGCAGATTTAGGCAGAGAACGAGTCACCGCGACAGGCTCGAGAGGGTTACTCTCGTAAGGACAATGTTAGGATAAAGAGCGGTGTTATTAAGATTGAACGAGATCGGTGATCAAGCGTGAGAATATCTTTGTAAATCGGGGAGGACTCCTGTCCTCCACGACGTCAAGAAGTTTGACTTCGTCGTAGCCGGCTTACGTACGTGTATTTAAAATACGAGCTGCAATTAAATCATTAAAATGCAAAGCAGTAGATTCTGTAACGATGTCCGAGTCTGCGGCCGACAACCGTCCTAGAATCATTTTTATTTTAAATTATTGCGAGCGATTATAGTAAAAGAATATTTATAAATTTCATTCGTCTAGTTCATAAGTTAGGTTTCCTTATTTTTCTGTTAATTTATTATTTTGAATTGTACATAGAATTAATTTCCTTTTCTGTATATAATCTGAATTATTCTTGTTAATCATTGGGTTATACGTAGTTTGTATATTTTAGATTTATAATCTCTACTACTGAAACGAGATAATCCTAATGTGCAATCCGCGCCTCATAATTAAATTGTTCTTAATATCTAATAGCAGTCTTATACTTATTTTTGTAACACTTGCTGTTTAGGATCTTATGTAAAACTTTAGAAAGGCAGGGTTACAGCTCCTGCTAAATTGAACGTAATCTCGGGTAGCGATGGTGACTAACCGTATATGAAAGTAAGTAAAATGCCGGTGAGAGAGAAATTGTTAGTGATGCGAATAGCTAAGGTAAATACGTGATGTGCTTTGAAAATATGTGTAGATATGATAGCTTTTATAATATTCCTACTGTCTCGAGTGCAGGTATTTTTATGAAACCTACCCAAATATCTTCTACAACTGTATGTTGGTTCAGGAAAAAAGATTGCGCATCAAGAGGCTGCTTGTCGAATTTAATCAAATTAAATGTCGCGAATAAGCGGGAGAAGCAACGTAAGTATTTTTTTTTATCACTTTAAGTAAAGTGAATTGTGGTGATATATGCGTGTAAAAAATATTTTCCCACTTTTACTGTTAGTGGAAAAAAAAACAATTTTATTACTGCAGAAACAATCTTCTTTTTATTGCCTATTCCCCAGAACAATAGATGAGTTTAAAAAAAGTAAAGAAAAGAATGAAGGGAATACTGATATAAAGAAACAAAACTAACAGCTTTGTACTTATTTAGAAAAGTCCATATCTCACATCATTGACACAGAGAATTTGCGAATGAATGGTGAAACCCATTCAAGAATTTCGTAGTTATATTATGTTATATTGTATTATTATATTGTATTGTTATATTGTATTAGATTACCAGCTAGATGATCCAAGTATGAAAGACCGAAAAACAAATTCCTACATTTACCACAATATGATGTAATTCTAGGATACTGGATTCAAAAAGTTTCGGCAACACCAAATATATAAAGTGATCTTGAATAATATTTCGAATGATCCAAATCCTGTAACGGCTTATGAAGGGGGACATTAAGCGCGATCTGATGGAGGAAATCTTAATCAAAAATGTAAATTTTTTTAAATATAGGTGACCAAAATATTCAAAATTGATAGTAAATGCACCCATGGAAGCGAAGTCGTGTAATTGCACACTATATCATTTTTAATTCAACAGGAAAGGTAGAAAATTACATCGTCCAGCAATGGTTTATTACTTTAATTTTGGCTTGCAAAATAAATATCACAAAGTAATATGCTAAAAAAAGAAAAAAAAACTATTAACTACCAAATGTTATGCCTGTTACGTCCCGATCCACCGTAATTCCTCACGTTGAATTTCGCAGGGTCGTAAATCCCGCTTCCACTGCTGCGTGACGGTGTTGCAGACGTAATACTTGATTTGCGATTAAATCAAGTCAGAGATGCAAAAGAATTATTGATTACCGAATTGTATAACAATATTTACTTAACAAGGTCAATATACAAGGATGTCGTAACAAGTGTGTTGTACCAGCAGTTACCAGTAGCGTGATTTTGCGAGTGTCAAGCTGATTGCTTGAACACTGTCTCCGTGATATGATTAATGACTATGAATAACGAGCCAGTCGTCCCGCTACGTTGCTTATTAATTCACGAGTGTCAAAGACCATTCTTTGAACACTGGCTTGGATGTTAAGTGATAACTATGAAAATGACGACTGACTCACGACGACTGACGACGACTGAGGACGACTAATGGCGACTGACTTTGCGTGGTATTTTCCAGGGTTTTTAACTAAACTGGTAATGAATTGGTAGAAGTTTTGTTCACCTCCTCGGGCGCGGTTTCGGAGCTCCTTTTACGAATCTTGAAATTCTATTCGTTTTTTGCGGGTTTTCTGAGCGGATCCTTGCATCGATTGGTTTGACTGCATTTCCAACAAAATACAGCCCTTTAGACCGATAGATTGCCATTTCTGATCTTTTTTCGGGTATCGTTCGTGACATGAAACAATTGGCAGGATACACGTGTTTTTTATGATTGGTATGCCGCACTTAGGTCTTTAGAAACGCCAAATGTTTTATTGCCTAGTGGACCTTTGAGATTAAACAGAGGTCCGGTAAAGATTTTACTCTCAAGTCATAAACTAATCCCCTGGTTTTCGCCGCTTGCCCTTGCCTTTGCTTTCTCCAATACTGTTTGATCCTCGGGACTGAACAATGCACATTTCTATTTTATTTTTTTCATCATAGTTTATTGTTTCCCATCGTTTTTTTACGACATGTAAACAAAATGAAAAGAAGCCTTTTTTCGTTCATTAATTTTTTTTTTGCATGCATTACAACTATTGCACATGAATCGGATATTTTTCTACTTTATCTCGACGTATAATGCCCATTTCGGTAATTTCGTTGGAATAATAAAACAGGAGTTCGATGTGCAGCACTAATATTTCATCAAAAAATCAATGCAGCAAGACATGGTTTATTACAGTATATTGAGTGAACGTTGAGTCACATTAAGCGTTGCCTATTGTCACACATTTCTCGAACATGTATGATACAAGAGGCATTTTTCCATTATACGTGGTGCAAACCTCTTCAATATATTTCGTTAAACAAAGCAAGAATGTGATAATCTGTTTCGATATGTGTACACTCGTCGATGCATTGTCACGATCTACCGTCGTGACCGATTTTTATATTAATTTATATTGCGAAGATACGCGGTTTTTCGGGGGCAACATGCCTACGCGATACTCCCCTGGGATGAGGCGAATTATTTAATATCTTTGGGCAAATTTCGAGAGAGGGATTTTGCAATTCGAGGGATGAGGTGAATTCTTGCACGGAACCACCGTAGGGATGCGCTTGTTCGAGGAAAGGTACCGGAGTGGTTGCAGGAGGTTGATAGGGTTCTTCAACACCGCCGAGGTTCTCTTTAGTAACAAAGGTTTTTATTGCTTTCACGAGTTTTGTATCAAAATGTCTAATCTTGGAATTCTGTCTGGCACGGACTTTTCGTCTGAAAAAGAGTTACTTAGAAATTCAGGTTCTCCAGGACTTTCGATACGCAAGTGAATGCGCCTCAGATTGCCCGGGATTGTCTTAAAATTCCAAGTCCTTTCGATATTCAAAAGGTTTCGATACGCAAGTGCGCGAATGCGCCTTAGAAAACTCAAGAATATTGTCACGAACTATCGGCGACTGCCGAATTTAAGTCACGGTTTCGCGTCTTCCCGATTTATTTACCAAGATTTGGAGATAAAGAAAATTACGGTTTCGGGTCAAGCGTGTCTACGCGACACTCGCCTGGGATGAGGCAAATTAATTAACACGTTGGGCGAATTTCGGAGGTTGAAGAAGGATGTCAACGAAATCTTCTTCCACAATAAAGGCTTTTATTGTTTTCTCGAATTTACTATAAAAAGTCCTTAACTTTAGAGTTCCGTCCGCCGCGTGTTTTACGTTTAAACTGTTTACTCATCAAACCGATCGATCGCTTGGGGTCCGCCAATACGCAAATTTAATGCGCCTCGAGCTTTCCGAAAAAGATTTAGATCGGGATGAATCGTGGTTTTCGACAATTCTTCAATATGCAATGAATGCGTCTTGGATCCTGCGTCTAAGCCGACGATTAATAAAAACCGAAGATGCGGGTTGAGAATTTCGGACAGTCTTGAACTTTTGATCGCAAATTTAATGCGCGTCAAGATTGCTCAGGGTGTCATAGGATTCTCAATCCCTCAGATTCTCAGAACACCGATACGCAAATTTAATGCGCCTCAGAACGTCCACGAGAATCGTAAGCTTCGGAGTCCCTACGATATTCTCAAACTATCGATACGCAAATTTAATGCACTTCAAATGTTTTAAGGAATATCTTGAACTTCGGTGTTACGCGGAGAGAACTGGTAAAGGAATTCTAATACTAAGTTAACTCTTACTTATTTTTGAATCAGGGAGATCGAGAGAAACTCTGAGAAGTAACGTCCGGCTGAGTCGAAATTTTACTAATGAGTGCGCGTCGCGTCCTGTAGGTTTCCCGTATATGTACTGTTGGAAAACTACCCCTTTGTAAGGGAAAAATGCAGGGCATGGCGAAATCCTGCACGTGCATTTTTGGCATGTGCGTTGTATTTTTTCTATCTGAGGGTCCTAGAGTCCTGGACGTCGATAATGAATAGACGCCTTTGAGGACAGTATCATCCCTGTATCTTTCCCTCTTACTGTCGTAAATTTACAATTTAGGTTACTAGCGGTCTGGTTTGTTTCTCGATCTTCCTTTTCAATAGGAGTAGAGCTGGTGTACGTCACAATATCTTAGGTTTCTGTGTCTCTAGAGACTCGTTGGATAGAGTCGCAAGTTAAAATGAATTTAACAAAATATATATAAATAAAACTATATAGATCTTACTAAATGTAGGGATCGTAGAGAGGGAGAGAGATCGAAAAGCTAGTCTACTGGTTCCCGAACTGAGTCTAAGTCTAGCTAGCTAGTTAGTTAGTAGTGCCCGCGCTGCGAAAAATACTCCCTTATATAACCGGGCCTCCCTTCCCTGGGCTACCTCTTCTCTAGTCAGGGAAATTGTTAATCGCGGATACATTGTTAGTTACTATTCGAAGGTTTGACCTACGGCTCTATTTATCGAGGGCGCTTGGTGGCCATCCGCTATCTACCAGCAAGGATGTTTTATGACTAGGATACCGGTGACCCACAGCTGTGGTTTGCCGGTTAGACTTTTGCTTCTTAATCCCTTTCAAAATATTTATAATTCGATTATTAGTTGAATATTCTAGGCCCCTTAAGCGTTCCCACACGGTCTTTGATTATTTCCCTTCTTTTCTCTCGATCTCTTTCCTATTTCATGAGGGTGGTAACGGCGTTCGTTCCAGCATACATATAACGCAAAAATACAAACTTCTTCTTATTTTAATTCAGTAACGATTGTTGAACATTGTAATGTAATAATATTCAATAACGAGTATATTTGTGAAATATTGTTTGATACATTCTGTAATCGTTAGCTGTACCTCAATTCCATTTTCTTTTGCGAACAATCGGTGAAAACCGTTAAGAAATATTACAGCATTACTTGTATATCAATTTTCAGCAAGAAGCGTTTTCGTAAGTCCAATTTCGATGAATGCACAATTTCGGCTCGCCACGTCAAAATGTTCAACCTCGAGAGATTCCTTGTTGAATTACTGTGACGCTACTTTATGACCAAATGGGGGGCTGTTACGAAGTGTATGTCGAGTACAAAGTCTTCAGGCATACATCTTGCAAGGATGACTTACGCTCGAAGATTGACGAAATACCCCCTTTTTGATATATAAAAGGAATAGAATATCCCCCTCTTCCCGCCCCCATGCCATCATTTTTTGGATCGTTTTTATGAATCGAGAATTTTATATTCACATGCTGTTGCATTTCATCGGTGGTAGTTGCGATTTTACGATTTGATTCTTGCATCTTTTTAGCACATTCCGAAGCAATTCATTTCTTAATTATATTCTGAAGTGCTATCACTTCACTTCGCAATTCCATATTTATTTTCTCTTAAAAAATATCAAATAAAGGAAGTTTTGACTCATACACATTCATCATAATTTGGCCAATTGTTTCTTAAAATCTGCATCTGCAAATCGCATAACATTCGCGATAGTTTGAATGGTAAGTTTTTCATCACGTATCTCCCAAATATTACTGTGATATATCACTGTTGTGACATAAGTCCTGACCTTAGGACTCGCTATATGCTTAATTATTTCCCACGTGTGCACTGTTTAAATTACCTTCTACACAGAATGGATTATCGCGCGTATAATGCTTTAACGATGATGATAAGTCAGATGACGTTTTTTGTTTATCTCGTATTAACGAAGTGCCAAACTTATTGGTAGCCATATGGCAAATCACTGACAAAATTGCAAGTAAAAATAATAAATTGATAGATCCAAATCAAGATAAAAGGTTGTTACGTCAACCAACGATTAGCGCGCATGTGTATTACACAACGATTCAGTACTTGCCCCCTTGATCGACCTGCGCTGACCTTCGACAACAATGACGATGACGCATGATGACATTGATGATCACCAGCACTTACCTCCAGGAACACTACCCGGAGATCACAGGGGTATTGGGAGAAGGTGCATCCGCAGATCATGTTGAGAATAACGAACCGGCAGGAGGTGATCGATAAGGTTGGGACGTAGGTAAGGTAACTCCTTCCGGACAGGGCACCCCCTGCCCATCTATCATAGGGCTGCATGAACCGCTTTCAAATGACTACTCACCAGCTACGACTTGCCATAACTATGCGTAAAAAAGATTTGTACGTAGGAGTAACTAGATGGGCTCTGTCACTGAAACAATTTAATTACACAATTAAACATTGCTCTGGGTGTAAAATGTTATATGCTAATGCACGGAGTCGTAACTCATCGTGAACTAGGTTAACATGGATGAAAGTATAATGATGTGTATAATAATAGCTCGGCATAAAGACGAAGATATAACGAAAATTATCGACGCGGTAAGGTAAACTCAAAATAAAAACGACTAGTTTTTATCAAAACGTGACCTAAATAAAAAATACCTCAAAGTATGCAAACGCAGATTATCAGAAGTGCACGAAAAAAAAAAACATGAAAGAAAACGGTCATTTCTTGCTGATGAAAACAAAGACGCTTTTAAAATAAGATTTTTTATTTACACGTGTGAATGAAAAGATTAAAAATATTGTAAATAATTGTATTATCTGTATTTTATCCGACAAAAGGCAGGGTGAACAGGAAGGATTTTTTAATTTAATCGAAAAAGGCGACGCTTCCTTAGATATGTAAATATGATGCCTAGTTGAAATACAAACAGTACACCTTTTAATTATAATTAATTAATCCATAATTAATCCATAATCCATATTAATTAATCCATAATTAATTATGGCTTGATAACCATTCTAAAACGGGAAATGAGATGTTTGTTAACATTTGAAGCCAGATGTTAGATCAGGATGGTCGAGATGTAGGTTAAGAGAGCGAGAGAAAGAGAAAACACGAGCGAGCGTATAAGTAAACAAGTCAGGTTATGAATGGACAAGGATATGAGTAGAATGAAAGAACGAGAGAGTCAGAAGTGCGAGATGAGATGGGTACGTACTGAAAGTTTAATATGTGCACGGTGACGTAGCTCAATTTTTGTAAACGATCATGCGAGGAGACGAGCGGTTAGTTTCGTTACAACGTTCAACGAGTACATTGTATATTACTACTTTATATTATTGGGTGAGTGCAAAAGTTCATGCGGAGTTTGTGAGTAAAAGTCGTACAGTGATGAGGCAAACAAAAATCTTTGTTCAATCAATAATATATTCTCCATCGTTTTCTATAATCTTTTCCCAACGTTCTGGCAGCATACTGTTAGGTACTACTGGGAATTCCGGATGTTGAATATTGGATATCATTCCGTGAACCTCATGCGACAGTTTTGTTTAGAGTGTTTAGCGATAAACCTTTCTTGGAACAGAAAGACAAAGCCGAATCTGCGCTAAGAGTCTCGCGGATCGGCACTCTCCTCTCGACGACCGAACTGTACAGACGTGCATATTAAAGTATTATTCTAAGCCCTATACCTGTATTATTTTCTGAATATCCCTGAAATAAAATACATGTGACTCAAAGTAGCGAGCACATTATTCACTTTTACGTTACTACGGCATAACAATACGGATCCCTCGATCATAAAAACTGCGCGATTTAGATTCGAAAAACGAAGAAACGCCGTTTTTTAAGGCCTCCAAAGAGTCAAAGTTTTCTCTATTTAAATAATTTTGCAATGACCGGAACAAGTGATAGTCAGATGGTGCAATATCAGGAGAATACGGCGGATGCTTTAGGACATCCCATTTCAGGCTCTTCAGTTTGCGCAGCGTCTTTTTCGAAACGTGTGGTTTGGCGTTGCCGCGATGAAAGACGACTCCCTTACGATTTGACAAAATCTGACGTTTCTCTTTGCAATCTTTGCGATTATGTCCTTGCAATCCCACCAAACAGAGAGCATCACCTTCATCGGGTGCAAACTAACCTTTGACATTGCGTCACCATGCTCACCTGACTGTTTCTATGACCGTTTGCGCTAAACATTGTTGTAGAGGACCCATTTCTTATCGTCTGTCACTAATCGATCCAAAAACGACTCGTTATTGAGTCGCCCGAGTAAAGAAACGGCTACAGAAATTCGCTTGATTTTGTTCTCCTCGGTCAGCAAATGGGACACCCATATATCGAGCTTCAAATCGAATCCCATCTTTTTTAAACGCCGAAAAGCGGTTGATCGGTCAACGTTTAGTGCTGTAGCAACTTCTTCTGTTGAAATTCGCGGATTATTGAGCACTAAAGCACGCAAAACATCGTCATCAATGTCAGAAGGTCGACCAGAGCGTGGCTCATCTTCAAGGTTAAATTCTCCGTGCCGCAATTTAGCAAACCATTTTTCCACAGTTCGTTAAGCTGGTGCTTGATCCTGATAAACATCCTGAATTCTTTTTACGGCTGTGGCAACGTTTATTCCCTTCCGAAACTCGTAAAGCATAACATGCCGTAAATATACCTTATCGATACTCATTTTTATAGTGATATTTCTCGAAGCAGTTTGTATGAAAACGAATGATTTTTTTTTTAAAGAAAGCTGCAGACGTCACCTTTCCAACGACATATAATATGTAGATGGAAGTATTGTTAATATTAATGACAACACTTTACGACGCTTATAACTCCATCTATTGAAACTCCGCACGAACTTTTGCACTCTCCCAATACATCCTTTTCAATATTCTAGACCATGAGTAATCATTTACGTCATTCTTACATTCCAAATTTATATTTTAATAATGACAAAGTAAGACTTGTTCAGTATGAGGTGGGTACGTCATGACGCTACTCATGAATACTCTCCCTTCCTTAACGGTAATTACACGCGTGTACGGGTGTTTCATTTTTGTGTTATTTTAGCATAGTCAACTTATGTAAAACTTAACGTTATTATATCAAATATTATTTACAGTTATGTATCAGTAAAAAGGCCCTTTCCTCTAAGGGGATCAAACGTATTGTTAGGTAAAGAACCCTTCCTTGAACTTTAATCATTCTTTCAAGAACTTGATGAAGTTAAATTAAAATGATAATTATTTTAGTATGTGATATTATTTTAGTAATCAAAAATTAATATGAAAAACGACGTAGAAAAAAGTCTGGTCGGATTAAGTCGGGGAGAGGGTTTTCCCCCACCTTTTTTTCCATACATTTTTAATAATTAAAATAACACTATATATTAAAGTGGTTATTATTTGCATTCAAATTATAACATTCAATACGAAGATCACACACTAAGAGATGAAGAATAACATCTCTAAGGATTTTAGATAACGAGCGAAGAATATGAATAAGTTAGATAAATGCTCGTATAGTCACTAAAATTAATTTTTAAATATGCTGTGAATAAGAAAACAGTTTAAGCGCACGCGCGCACGTTTGTGTACATATATTATTCGATATTGGAAACACATAACTGGTTTGTAATGTTTTCAGAATTTTTTCAAATTCACGATAGGCATGTGTTTAATTTATATAAATATGTAAAAATATAGTATGAAACCAAAAAATAGCTTCAGATTTTAGTAATAACTTTGGAAATATTTTATGTAAATTATTGTTCACACCTAATTTTATGTATTTTGCTGATTCTGTAAATGGTAAAATAATATTATTGTGTTTAGAATTTTTAAAGTATTTTAATCTTTCTGTTAGATTTTTATGATAATTTAAGAGGTATCCTAAGATTTTGAATCGGCAAGTAGCGTACGTGATGCAACTTTGTAAGGCAGAGTTTGAACTAGTACAAATAACTGCGAGAAGCCTGCTTAATGTTGGTGAGCATCTATGTTTGACTTAAAATGCGTTGCTAGCGGTTTGTCCGTTGGTAACACAATTGCCCCTACATCCTTTTTAAAAATAATTACAATTCATTACGAAACCACGGTACGCTCTCAACTAGGGGGATAAATCAAACGATGTAGGGTCCTACGCAGAGGAAAAAGAACCTCGTGGCCCTTAGTAAATCGGAAGTGACACCGTTATTACTCTTTTCTTCACTTATAACCTGTTGAAAAAAAAACAGTTGTGGGCAAGCTGAAGAATGTTCAATATTTGGCTGCCGAGAAAGCTTAATAAACATGGATATAAATGTCACCCATCTTAGTAGTAGAAAGTAGTGTAAGTCCATTTTCTCTTGTTTCGAAAAAATTAAAGGTTAGCATATTTGTGAATTTAAAAATATGGGTTAATATTATCGAGTGTGGCAATGTTTCTACTAATTTATCAATATGTAATTTGATTATATAAATTTGTTTGAAGCAAATTTAACTAAAATAATGTATATTTACGGGCTACAAATGGACTTACACCACTTTAAAAATTAGTCAATTGTAAAAATCGTTTAATTTCAATTAAAAAAAATCAAATATTACTTAAAATATATTTGATATTAATCCAATATTGTTTACAAATAATAACGAAATAAAAAATAGTAATACTTTTAATTTTAAACTTTAATTATATTGTTAAAATTAACATAAGATATTCTTACCGTTTACTTATGCTTTTCGTGTGGCAATGTTTTAAAATATTCGTGATGTACAGGAGGTATATAGGGTAGTAACTGCTCCATATCCTCATATTTTTCGAAAGTAATAGGCCTGGCATCGTGATATGAAGGTGCCCGTGCGATTTTTTTCAAATTTTGGCGCTCTTCCCACATGTGTAAGTAATACATTTAAAGGCTTAAACTCTTTCTCCTTCATCGATATTTTATGTAAAATAGTGTATGGTGCACTTTTGAGAAATCTCATCTAACGTATTTCCAACCAATTTATTTTTTCTCTTTTAGTGTTTGTTCTTGTCTGTTTTTTAATTGCAATTTGTAGATTTTTTGTCGAAACAAAATCCTCTTGTTTCATTTCACGTAAAATGAATTTATTATGGTGACTACATTGTTTTATAGCATCATTATAATCCTATGGTGTGTAAAGGAAACTCTTTTTTCTTAATGCCATTTTTATGATACCAAAATCTGCATCGTTTGGAAGGTATGAATGCCCGGAGAGTAAAAATTTGTAATCAATTATCTGAATGTTATTTTCCAACGATTGGGCAACTCTCAACCACATCAATGCTACTTGTAAATTTCCATTTTGCCCAGTACACATATCGCTATATGCAATAACATAACATTGAGACGTTACATTTTTTTTTTTTTTTTTAATTCATTTTTCGGCACCGACTGCTAAAGGTCATATGGCCTAGGACCTACTGTTTAAAGCGGATTCCGAACCACCAGAGCTACGGCATATACCATATCACATAGAAAAACCAGAGGTGATGGGCGGGATTCGAACCCGGGTCTGCCGAGACGTTACATTTTGTAAATGTCTCATACAGAAAAAAGCTACTTCTTGCAATCCCCTGGTAGCAGTAGTTTCGTCCCATACATACATATTAACTTTATTGTGACTCTAATAGTAACTTTGGACACATGAAATAAACTAATAAAAGACATGCTACTGACCCTGCTACCTGTCTATAGAAATTGGACTTATATCACTCTGATAATCAATGGTTACGCAATTTGTTTTTGCGGCCAATTTTAAATTGTATACAGCATAGGCATTTCTTAAGAAATTAAATATTAACTAGTTATAAATAAAAAGTTTACACTATATTAAGCATAAATCACGTGATGATTTCATTTTTTTTTTAAATTGACCCACTTTCACAATGAATTTTTTTTTAAAGACTTGCACCACTTTCACAATGAACGGTCCATATATGCTTTATTTTGACGTTGACTGATGCCGTTTTGTCTCTAATTCATAGGAGCTATAATTTTGCTCGTGGGTAAATTTTACTTTCTTATGAAAATACGTTTTAAGAAAAATTTATATCTTTAATGTTATTACTAATATTACTGATAATGAAATACTTCTGCTTATTACACATAATCGTTAAAAATCGGTTACTTTCCGCAAAATTGAATCCAAACGTTAGGTCAACGATAGTGAAAGGGAAAAACTTAAGGACTCGGTAAACAAAAAATTAGGGGAACTAAGCGCCCAAAAGTCTAGACCCATGACATTGTATATAT
>JBCFXI010001898.1:0-36319 GCA_038496175.1 Ampulex compressa
CTTTTTTTTTCTCTCTCTCTTTTTCGTTCCACGGAAAAGAGAGGAAAATTCATTAATGGCCAGCGAACAAACGCAGAGGGGGGGGGGGAGGGGGGCGGTTCCAGGAGGAGGAGGTGGCGGAAGGGGGGAGGGGGGGAGGGGGGGATTGGACAGGCGCATGTGCGCATAATGATCTCGGGCCGTGTCCGCGCCCGGCCGAAAGGTTGCCTTTAATTAGCATAACTACTGCGTACCAACGTTAGCCGGAGCGTTGCGCCCGGTATGGTGGTAATATGCACCCCGACCAGTCCTTGAGTTATTGCCTGATCAATAATCTATATGTAGTAGCTACCGTAGGGCGGGCTGGCTGTCCACGTAACCCCCGCGCGCAACCACCGGTCTCTAAGCTTCGAGTCCTGAATATTGCAGCTGGGTATCGCTGCCGCCGCTACGATAAATCTTACCGTGGCTCGAGGGAAAAAAAAAGGAAAAGAGAGGGAGAGAGAGAGAGAGAGAGAGAGAGTGAGCCGGGCGCAGGGCGACCGAGCGCGCGCCATCGAGGCATTAAGCCGAATCGAGGAGGCGGGGTGGGGGTAATTCGAAACGGGTAGCTTTACAACGGTCAATCGTTTCTCGTCCTCGATTAGCCAGGAGGCGTGCGCCAGGGGTGCCTGCTCCTCGAGGTGAGCTTGGGACCATCGATCGCACCTTCCGGTACCTGTACACCCGGCCATCCTTGGTGTGGAGCGACGGTACTTGCGAGGATTGCGATGCGCGAATGACGATTATCATGCGCTTGACACGTGGTTAGGATAGCCTGTCGAGGGGGGGATTTCACGGATGCTCGGCGCCTCGAAGTTGGAGGATTCTTCGATAGCCCTCTGATCGTGCGTAAGAGCGAATGTCTTTTTTCTCGAACCGGTAACTGGAAGCTTGGTGTAATGATGGAGAGAAGCGGTGTGCTCGTCGAAGATTTCGAGTGTTAAGGTAACATAAAGTGTTCGATTCGTTCCCCGCTTATCGCGGAGTTCGAGGCTAGCGGTAGGAAGACGCCTCGAAATTTCTAGAGCACGTCCTTGGCTACGGTAAAGAGGTTCGAGGGAAACTCGTTACGCCTTCGCCCGCGAGTCCTTTTGGGCCAATCGGAAAATTGACGTCGATCAGGCGCAGCAGGGGCTCTAGATTGAATCGCGCACGGGCCCCAATAGCGCAAATCGTAAATTGCCCGGGCTTACATCCGCGGATTGCTGATTTTACGAGCCTGTTGAGTATCGAGTCGCGCTTTATGGCCGGCCGGCTTTCTCGGAACAGAAGAATCGTCCGGGCACGAGCGCCGGGGCTGTTGACAAGCCGCGAGCCACGTGCTCGGTGCGTGCGTGGACGAATTTTCAAACAGCGCCTACGCCGGGGCTGACAATCGCCTTCCCCTGAATTTCCATTCCGCGTTCCTGGAAGCGTCTTTCCATCTTGCGCCCCTCCACTCGTAATCCTGCAATTCGATGGGATTAATATATACCATACATCGCGTTACCTGCGCGATATATTAATCCCGTAACGGAGTATAAGCCAAGATGCATCTGTACGTACATCAATTTGACAAATCCTTGGAACGGTGTTTGCGCGATATCCGTACAAGGAGTAAAACGAATAATATCGGAGACACGGGAGACGTAGGTGCGATGCTCGAAAAAGCGGTGTACTGTTTATGGGCGAAGCGATTTGAGAGCGGCTCCAAGGGAAGCAGGTATGTGTAACTGACGTCTCTATTAGGAGGTTTATCAAAGTTCCAAATCTCCCGGCGCGGTAACACTCGAGAAACCGATTACGCCCGTCAACGGATTAAAATTCATCGCTATCTCGACTCGTAAGTTCGTTTCGCGAATTTCCAAGCACGACTCTTCCGTCGTATTTCCAATTTTTCCCGTCAGACCGAAGAGCGGATCCGAACCAGCCGAGGGGAGGAGGGGGAAGGAGGGGAGGGTCCTAGATTTTCGTCGATTTCGAGCGGCACCAAAACGTCGCCATAAATCTGATTACCTACTAATTACTCCGTTGCGCGGTTAAACTCCTTCGAGTCGTCGGACGTGCAGTCGTTTTGCCGCGCGTTAATACTTAACGAGCGTAGATCGTTCCGTGCGCGAGCATCGATTTTCGAAGGTTCGCCCTGATTCCTGGCCATATACTTAATTAAGCTAGCCCCGATCGCTGATGATATCGCCCCTCCCCCTTCTGTCCCCCCCCCCCCTCTCTGTCCCCGCCCCCCCAAGGGCTACAAGATTCGGATCTATAAAATTTGAATTTTTGCACCGCAACGGTCGCGGGCGAATCGATGTCGCAGCTGGTAACCGCGTGCGGAAGTGCCCATGAATATTCGAAATCCGAGTCGAACCGGTGTACGCTAACCGGTTCACGCACAAATCTCGCCAGGGCGTCGTGCTAGAATTCAGGATGTCGAGCCGCGTTCGATCGAGGAGCTCGCTAGTGCTGAGATTAAAACAGCTCGAGCGGCCCTTCGCAGCCGAGGAGTATCGCACTTTAGGCGTTTCGGCTGTTTGGCTTTGCTCAAGTCGACGGATGGATTATATATCGATGCAGGCAATTGACAATTCTGGTATCTATTCCTACGTTTCGCTTATTGGTCATATGCGTTCCTCTCGAAATATCGCGAAGCAAAGTGGTCTGGTTAAAGTTAAGTTGCAGTAGTCAGTTGTCTACTCTTCGTGGTGTCGATAGGAATGAACAACGAGGCGTTGTTGGTTGCTGCTAATACGACACCGGATCCCATTTTGCGTGGCTCCGTTGCTCATTCACGGCTACCGCCTACCACAATGCGCCAGCCATGCAACTCCTTTACCGATATTTTTGTATCGCCTTATCACCCCCTCTCTCTCTCTCTCTCTCTCTCTCTCTCTCTCTCTCTGGGCAACCACAGCGACGCAATGTACCAATGTGTAGGTACAAATGCGAAGGAATAGGTTACAAAAACGCGGGGACGCTGTGCAGGGAGAATATACGAATGTGGGTGGTGAATCTCGAGGCGAGAAACTTGGGTTGACCGTCGCGAGGAAGGAGAGGTTCGAGGGGCCTCGACGCAGAATGCGAGCGGGGATTCGCGATCGGGAGGGCGGTTCGAAAGCGATGCCTGTTACTCACGGACACGATGTACCGGGCGGATCCGTTTCCTGGAGTAAAATTCGTGCGTCTGGGAGTTCAGTCACCCCGGATCGACGCGTTATCGTCCTTCGATTTCCCACGTGTGCTTCGATGCGGAAGGGAACGGACGGGCAGATAAGCGCGATGCGGGGGGGGGGGGAGGGAGTGGCAGCCGGTAGGTGGCTGGTATCGAAAATTCCTTGCATTTCGTGTCCGTGGACGGGCAGGTACTAATTTCGATATCCCCGAATAAAAAAGCGGGCGGTCGGCTTGGCGACCTAGGAAAAGCGGCCGATGGAGAGAGGGAGAGAGAGGAGAGAGAGAGAGAGAGAGAGAGAGAGAGAGAGAGAGAGGCGCGCACACGGACCAGTCCGGTTCTGGTTCGACGCAGTTCGGTTCGGTTCCTAGCCAGTAAGCGGTAGATTAAAGAGAAATGGCTACACGTTCATATTGATTTTTGTCCTCGGTTCGCGGGTGGATGCGAGGGTGGGTCGAGGGACGAGAGAGGAGGGTAGCTCGTCGAGAGGGAGACCGCCGATCTTCGTCTCTCTCTCTCTCTCTCTCTCTCACTCTCCCTCTAACTCCCTCTCTCTCTCCCCCTCCCTCTCTCTCTCACTCACTCACTCACTCTCTCTCTGTCTCTCTCTCTCTCTCCATCTCCGTCTCCTCGGTTCTGTCTCTACGCGCCCATCTCTCTCTCTCTCCCTTCTTCCTCCCCTTCGACGCCCCCGTCGCGGCCTCTTTCTCCCTTACCTCGCGCCGCCCCCCTCGCGCTGTCCGTCTCACCCGCTGCCACCCTCCCGCGCCAACCGGTGCCTCCTCCGGGCCACCCCCCTCCCGCCACTCCCCCTCCCCCGCCTCCTCCTCCTCCTCCTCCTCCTCCTCCTCCTCCTCCGCCCCACAGACCCGTCCACTCCCGCGGCCGCTATTTCAAGCCCTCTTTTTCTTTCCCGGCGCATTCAGTCCGGGCTCCATCCTTGTCCCCGTTCCGCCCGACGGTCTGTCAGCCGGCGGAGCTCGCGCCGCCTGAAAACTCGTCAAAAAATATACACCCTCCCCCCTCGCGCCGCCCCGGCCCCTCCTCCTCCTCCTCCTCATCCTCCTGGTGCCCCGCGCGAAGGCGGCCGATACGTCGATGCTCGGGAAAGGTGCACGATGCGGCCCGCTCCTCCTCCCCTCCTCCCATTGGTGGGTGGCGCGGGGTGGTAACAAGGTGGAAACCGAGAGGGGGCGGGGAACGATAACGATGCACCATGCAAATTTTCCACCTATCCCGCCAATCGACGTACGCGCCGAATTCTCGTTTGGTTTTCACCGCCAGGGGGAGGGGGGCGGGAGGGGGGAGGGGCTGGCGGAGGGAATTTGTGTCAGGGCCACGGGAGGCAAGACGCGGTTAGGATGACGGGAATGATGGAGCTCGATGATGGTACGGACATGTGGATCCGCCGCTCGAGTGCGGGGCGATAGGTGCGCGGTCGAGGGGAGGGGGGTCGGGGATCGAGATCGCGAGGGGGTGCTAGGGGGATTTTGAAGAAGGGTGCAACGGTGTTATTCTTGTTCCCAGTGTTGTTCGCGCGCGAAGCTTCGATTTTTCGTATGCCCGAAATTTTGGGAGCGTGTAAAGCGGATGGAAACACCCTTTATTTCGAATAGCCAGGAATATTCCGAGGAAAATCGAGGAGGAAAAAGGTCGATCCTTAAGTTCGACTCGAATGTTGGGATTTTTTTCCACGACGGTAAAGATTTCGCGATTAGAATCCTCTCTCTCTCTCTCTCTCTCCTTTCCTCTCTTTTTCTCTCCATCTACCCATCTATCTATATCGCGGTACTGAATATGCGTCGAGCATGGGGTAGAAGGAGGAGAGGCGGAGGGGGAGAGGGGGCCCAAAGATTAAGAGCGGGGTAGAGGCGGATCCACGGATAACGATGCAGGATGCAGATTTTCCACCTACTTGCCTCTCGAGGCACATCGAATTTGCGGTAATTGAAAGGGAATGCAAAGCGGGAGGAGTATAAAAGCGTACAGCGGGGGTTAATTGGCCCGATTAGATTTTCCTCGAAGATGCTCCACGGGGCACGTACCGCGGCACGGCGGAAATGATCGATCGGCGAGTGCCGGTCGTCGAAAAAGAATCCAACGCACGGGAAGTCGGCATTGTTCGGCGGGCATCAATGGCCCTCGCAAAGCGCGAGTTCATTGTCTTGCCGATTTCGAGAGATGGGGGAGCCGATGGTGGCACTTCGAGCGGATTAGAAACTCCTGGCGGCACCCGTTGCGCATTTGGGAACTCGCTGCGCTTCCTCGGGGAATTCTTTCGAAGAATGGAGGGACAAATTCGCCCGTTCTGCTCCTTGGACTGTGTTTAAAAAAAAACGACCGATCCAGAATTTTCCCGTATCGCTTCATTCGATTCCCAGGATAAATCGCAGCGGTCATCTACCTTGGGATCTCATATGAGCCGCTCGGTGCACACATCGATTAACTCCATAAAACAAAAAGTTGAGAAATGCGATGAAACAATGTATATTGTTTCTTAAAATTCCTGTTATAATATAAATTCAAACATATAACGTAGAATGCATAAACACGGATATAGCTTTCGTCTAACGGCATATAAAATTAATAAGAAAGAATGGCCGAAAAAAATCAAAATGGCTTCTGAAATAAATTACTTACTATTCAGGAAAGTTATTATAAATATAAAAAGTTATGGCTATACCAAGTGCTTTGACGCTTAAATTTAAGATTTTTCAAACAGTGGAGTTAATCGATCTGTGCACTGAACGGCTCATATTACAAATCGTTAAATTACACGCTTCGATATAGAGAAAAGAGTATACGCGATAAATGGGATTTTGACTAGCGTCGTAAGTTCGATGCTTCGAATTCGTCCAAAGCTCCGGACTCCAGGACGATCGATCTGGATCCTTCGCGAAGGAAAAAGAGACTGATTTGGTACGCGGTGCAATTTGTAGGCAGGGCCGATCGAATTTATCGCCCTCGACGATTAAGCTTGTCGAGCAGCGTTGAACCCTTAGCGACGCCTGGCAGGTGATAATTGCCGTTTGAAATCTGGCGGCGAAAGGGTTAATAGAATTCACGAGATAATGGTGGCGCGACTAATTCTCAAGGCACGGCCGCACTTTCCTCTCCCGTCCACTTCGAAATCCATTTCGGGAAGTGAAACTCCTAAATACGCGACCCAGGGATATATGTGGTGGAAGGGCTGGAGGGGGGGGGGGTAGAGGGCCTTCTTCCAACCCAGTATAATCGATTGCATCGCGGCCGGGTTTAATACGAGTTCTGTCGTCCATAAACACAATTCGACCGACCTTGCGGTTTGTATTCTAACTTCTGTCGTGCTCACGAGTAATACAATTATTGCGGAGGCTTGCCGTCGCGGCTGGAAATTGTACCTACGTAGAATTGGGTTTGCATCGAGCAGCGATGGTAAAACACAATTTATCGCTGTCCATCGTGACCGTTATTACGCTCGAGACCTTGGACACGCACCGATCAGAATTATTTCTCTTGGACGAAGGACTCGGCTGACATCTTTGAATTCTACTCTCGAGCATCCGTTTATCATCGTACATCCTAAACGATGTATTTTTTAAATTTTGCTGGGAGAATGTGTGTACGTTCAAAGAAATAATACGTTACCACTTTAACTTGATAGAATTTTAACTTTATATTAAACTTCTCAAATGGCGGATAATTATTTGATAAACAAAGGTAATATACGGAAATTCTAATAGTAGTCATTGTCCCTCGATTTTTCCACGCGATACGTATGCTCTCGAGCAAGGAACAAACATTCGACCAATTTCCAATACGGCTTCCAAGGAGCCCAGTCCGAAGCTAAAGACATTTGCGGGATTTACAAAGAATACGGACCGTAAAGTATTTCCATCGAGATGCCGTAAGATAATTAAGATCGAAAAAAGGAACTGCCCCGGGTAGCTAAAATCTTGATCCACGATATTCCCCAGCTCGGCAATGGAGGCCATTGAGGATTTCGATCCGAGAGAGACGTCCGTACTATCCGCGTTATTGCGATTCCTTACGCCATTCCACGGCGTGCCTTCCGCCGCAAATAAGTCGCTCAATACCCGATGGTTTTTAAAAAAATCATACGATTGATCGGCGAATATAATTCGAGGCGGATGAAAGGGGAAGGGGCGATGGGGGAGGCGGGCGGGGTGGGTAGAAATAATTTCTTCCTTCGCCCCAACTTCGGTCAAGCCCGAATGGAAGGCGAGTCTTCTCTAGCGGAACTTGACAAATTTTCAATAAGATCGCTAATTGGCCGGTTATTTCATCCCCCGCGAAAAAGAATTCAGTGACGCCGGACTTCGCCCCCCCCCGCTCCCTCCTCCCTCCCTCAGCCACTCCTCCTCCGCCCCCTTCAACCGCCCTGCCCGATTCCGGCTCGTATCCCTTGGCTATCAATGTATAGCCGCCCCCTGCCCCTCCCCCTTCCCCCCCTCCCCGCCCGCTATCGATCGAGTCCGGCTTTCATTTTTTGCTTATTTGACTTTTCGGTCCAGGTTTCGTTCGTCCGTCCGTTCGTTAGCTCTTCTTCGAGAGCCATCGAACGGCGACCCACCGCAAATCATTTCCCGGATAACCTCCCGGCTATTCAAAATTCGAAAATTCGCCGAGCCTGCAACTATCTCCCGCTCTTCCTTTCTCTTCCAATCTCGAAAAACCATGAGCTCGACGAGTTTAGCCTCCGCCCCCTCCTCCTCCCATTTCTCCTCCCCCCCCTCTCCACCGCCCTCCCCCCTCCACCACCCATCGACGCTCGCAAATCTCCCTCCGCTCTTTTCTAGGATTTCGAGGGAACAAAAAAATACCCCGGGTGGTTTTGCTGTCTCTCGAAACTATCGCTTTCGCCCTCCCTACCCCCCCCCCCCGCCCGCCCCTCCGTCTCCTCATATTCGGGCCGTGGAAGATTCATACGCTTCATTCGAGTTCCGGGGTATCGGCCAACGCTCGATCGTCCACGCGTGAAATTGTTCCTCCTCCCTTCCTCTCGGCCTTTCAAGGATTACGCGCGAAAAAGCCGTAACTTCGGCGGCTCCGAAAATATTTTCGTGCCTCTTTAGGATTGCGCGGCGAAAGTCGTGGGGGATTTCGAATCCTGGCCCGCTTCCATCGGCTCTGGGTAAAAGATTTATCTTGGACTTTTCCGGGTACGTTTGAGGAAACGTGTTTAAGCAACATGGCCTGCAGCCGTGGAAGAGGAATACCTCCTTTTCTTGGGCCTTCGGAATACGTGGATACCGTGGTATTGTTTCCATAGTTCCCCTCCTTCCTCCACCCCTTCTCAACTCCAGAGTACAGAGACTCGATCTGTACGAATCCGTGTAATTTCTTTACGAGGCTCTCTTCTCTTCTCCTCCAATCGCAATAACCGGTTTCGTTCCACCGGGGATATTTCAACGATCGAGAATCGTATATTAAAACAATTTCTCTTATCGCAAACTTTCAATCTCAAGCGTGGTCTCCTACTTCTAAATAATCTCGAATCAAACGATTCCATCGATCCTATAATTATCCCATCGTACGAGCGATCCACCCTTAAATCATCCCCTTCGATCCTCAATACAAGAACTCCACACTTAAAAAGAGGGACGCTAAAACGCAGGATCACGGGCGAAATTTTATTTTCCATTAGCCGGCGTACGTTGCACCGTGGTACCTGCTGATACCTGCTGCCGGAAGCTGGCAAGTTAGTTGTTGTTGTTGTTGTTGTTTTTCCAGAGCACCGCAGCCCTCGAAAGTCCGCCACGGTATTCTCGTGGGCTATCGTATTATTAATAAAATATTGTATAACGCTTTATAAAAAGCGTGGGTGCCCGACTTCGGGGTGGGTCAAAGGGGCGCGGGGCTGAGGGGGGGGGAGGGGGCGGTTCGAGGCAGGCTCGAATAAACCACAGATACGCGACCGTGCCGTGGCCAGGGGGTTGGAGGAGGCAGAGAAGGAGGATAGGTCGAGGCAAGAGAGAACAAGAGAGGGCGAGAGTGAGAGGGCGGTAGAGGGGGGAGAGAGAGGAACGAGTTCCGGGCTTCGCGCGATATATTGCGACTAAACCAAACTGACGGAATGCCAAAACTTTTTTGTAATTAAATTTTTCACCGCGGTAGGAAAGGCCGATGGTAGGAGGCACGGTCGCGGCAGTATGCACTCTCTCCTCGGTTTTTTTCCAACCTCTCCCTCTCTCCCCCTCTCTCCCTCTCTCTCGCTCTCTCTCGCTCTCGCCCGCTCGCTCGCTCATTCTCATCGTGCCTGTGTATGAAAGAGGACGTCGCTGATTTTTTATCGCTCATCAATCTGTTGTAACTCCGCGCGTGCGTTTTTATTGGTAGTTATACCCACCAACCGTGTCCGTGGCTCCCTGGTCGATACGCTCTCCTCGGAGAAACCCGATCGTCGATCGTGCGCGACCTTCCGTATCACTCGATACTAATGTAATATCCCGCTGAAAAGCCGGAATAGGGCCAACGATTACGATCCGCGCGTCGGTTTATTCCGCCGTACGAAAATCGACCGAGATACGCTGTTCTCCCCCTTGGTATTAATGGACACTCCTATCTGTTCCTTACAATGCGTCGAGAGAAAAGCCAATTAATCGCTTTTCGAAAATACACCCTTTTCTGCCCGAGCGATATCTATTTTCGTCCGTGCTCGTTGAAAGGCGCCTTCTGTTCTAGCCGAAGCTATCGAATTAAATAAATTCGGGCTCTCCGGAGTGCCTCAAGGTACATTTTTTTGCGCGACTCCTTCGAGGGTCTAATTGCCCTTCTCGTTGGACCCATCGATTCTCGCGTTAGCTTCCAAGATGGCAACCGAATTTCCCATGATTCTCCGCTCAACATCGTCGCGGGATTTTTAACGAATTCCAAACACATGTCGGATCACGCTCAGATACAAAATCATCCCCCTCCTGGACTGTGCAAGGTGCTAATTAACTATCTCCCGGAGCAGGAGTTCCTCCCTGGAATCGTTCGATCCGTAGAAATTAGAGCGGTAAGATCCGCTTCCCTAAACACGCGGGGGAGACCGACCGACGCACGCACACGTATTCGATCTATGTACTCCGCGCACCTATGTGTATAGATGTATACGCGTGTACACGAGATATGTATGCATACATATATGCATATATAAATATATATATACATATATAGATATACATATACATGCATGTATATATATATATATGTATATATATACGTATACCTTGGTATATATATAATATATATATATACCTTTGGAAACGGAGGACGAGCGGTGCACCGCGTTCCAGGCCGGCCCTTCGCCCACCCTAGCACCACCACAACCACCCCAATCCCCTGCGTTACCGAACTGCAACGCCCAGCCGCGTTCTACCGGTGAAAATTAATAAAGGTACAATTAATAAAAATTACACATTTTTCATCCATCGAGGAGGGGTGGGGCTTCCTCCAGCACGCCTGGCCGCCATGCACGCAGGGTCCCGCTTTTTTCTCCCCCTTCCTCCTTTTTTGTCCACCCTTGCCGGATATTTTTTGTTCCCCTTTAGGGAGGAGGAGGAGGAGGAGGGGGGAGTGGAGTCTTCTTCGTATTTAAAACGGGGGTATTGCTGGTGGTGGCGTTATTAAGCGAGCTACCGTGGGGTTTTAATAAAAGTACGTACGTTGGATCTTAAGCGTTCCGGCCTCCGGTTCTTTTCGGATCTTTGGCTTTTTGTCTAAGAGAAGTAAATAGAAGCTTGAAATTTGGGGATGAAGTTTATAGTACTTTTTTTTTGTAGAGAGGATAGCTTATTCGATACTCGTTAGATTTTTTTAATGACCCTGGGAAACGTGAATCGAGCGATTTATCGAATAAATATAAAACCATGATGTTTGGATATCGAACATTTTTGAGTTTGAAATTCCTTCTGTGCTCGTTAGGGAAACGTTTTGGCTTCTCTATATCTTAGTCTAATTTCAAAAATCCGTAGAAAAAGCGGATGATAGGACGCGAGATGTGTTTTCGTCATACACCGAAGCCTCTGCCAAAAACGTGGGGATAACCGTGATCGCGATTCGAGCTAACGAATTGTTCCTCCAAATCCTTCGACGGCGGCCTGGTTATTTCAGCGGTGGAATTTTCTTACTTAAACGACTTACATTGCCATGCGTCACGAGTGGGCCGGCGCTTGGCAGAAAATTCTGACAACGTAATTACGCGCGTTGTAATTTATTCCTCATTCCGAGTAAGAATGTCTATTCCGCCTGCTCGCCTCGGGAAATTTTATCCCGCCTCCGCGAGCATCCGGGAATTTCTGCACCGAGTATTCTATGTTGCATTAAACAAGCTTTTATTCCGCGACGATCGCGCTTGAATGCAGGTAGAAAGTGTAGCTTTATTCTGAAATCATCGCTCGCTGGCCTTCGCGGCGACTCAAAATGGAGCGGCCTTTTATTCTTTTCACGTGTATCCTAGAACGAGCTCGTACCATCCGGAGTAGAGAAAAAAGTCGATGGTCCCCAGGCCGGACTTGGTCGCGTCTCGTGCCTCCATTTGGCAACTCCGACGCGTCGAAGGTTTTGCCCTGAAATTTGGCCCCCTTCAGGCCGACGGTTCATTATCGCGCGGCGGTTATGGCTTCGTTAATCTAAGAACGCATCGAGGTCGGTGCTCAAGGGCTGTTACTGGTGCACAACCGCGTTTCCGTGCTCCGGCAAAGACATTCGTTCTGCAACCATATTTATAAATCATCCGGCGCAGCTGGGATTTACAGTTTTGTCCTAATAACGGCCTCTGTATTGGACTGCGATTGCAGGTTAGCGCGACCGCGAAACAAACTAGCGTACAGCCACGGCCATTTTCTCCTCGAACGTGTTAATCGCTTCGCAAAATTATCCCCATAGTTTCCTAATAGCCGCTCAAGATTCATACTCTGCTTTTATTTCGCTCTGTACTAATTCTCGCGCTAATACTACATTGACAATGAAGATAGAATTGACAGTTTTAACGATCGCTTTAATGTTACACATTGCTCATCTATTGAAAACGATCTTGCATTAATATAGACTCTTCGAGGAAATTCGAGTTAGAAGAAGAATTAGAAATGGATGATTCTGGAAGCAATGGTTCGAGTTCCAAGCACGTCTTCGACTCCCACGAGGTTCAAGGCTTTACAAAATTCCTTGTTCCACGGATTAAGTCTCGAGCGTCGATCGAGACTCCCGTCGATCCTCTCCCATCCACGAGATTCCTCCAGGAGGAACGATCAGGAACGATCAATTAGCGTGCGATTTTTAACTCTAAACCGAACAACCGAGCTGCCTAATTTCCGAGGGTACACGTGCACGCAGGTACGTGTACGCACCGCCTCGGTACACAGGGCTCAATATCAATATCCATGCGTCAATACGCGTATCAATATATTCCGCAGCATGCACGTAACCGTGGGCCGGCCGCGCACACATGCGCGTATCTCATCGATATAATTTAATTCGATGAGTACATACGCGATCCGGCGCATGCACATACATTATGGATGTTTGCCTAAGCGTAACAAAATTATAAACCCGAAGCCTCTGCGGCTCCTCCAGAATCCGTACCGCGCTTCGATACCATCCAGCCGGGCCCCTCCCTCGCCTTTTGCACCTCCGCGCGCATTCGTTTCTATTATTCGACGAAGCCCCAAATTGGAGATCAGGCGCTCGGTACGAAACGGAGGCTGGATAAAGTCGTGGCTGGTTTCGAGATAGCTAATTAGGATCCCCCTGGCTTCCAGGCGGAGGGGGAGAATGTAAATTGGGTCTCCACAATTCGGACGCAATATATGCACATATACATCCCGATATGGCGGTGGCGCCGATGGTGATAGTAATAATAATGGACATACCAATATTGCTATTGAAATTAACCGAAAGCGGCGGGGGGCCGCGGGAGGATGCGCCTCGGACAAACATCGTGGGACTTTACATCGTCCACGCCAGGTGCGCGCGAACAACTTCCGTCGTTCCTATTGTTTATTCAGAGATCGGAAGAATCGTCTTCGAGTGATTCGCGGCGAGGAGACGATGAGGGACACTTCTCGAGGACACTTCACGATGCGCTGTATGTGGAGCGTTTATTTTGAAAGCGGTGCAAGTCCATTTTCCCCAGTTTCGAGAGAATCAAGGGTCAGCGTATTTGTCGATCGAAGGGTATCGGCTAATATTACCGAGCGTGGCCAATGTTTCTATTTGTATATCGTACAAGTGTAAGAAGCAGTAGCCACCGATCTTCTCATCCGTCCATCGAAATGGACTTACGCCACTTTCATGACCGATGGCTGCGGAATTTCTTTCATCGGCCAATATTAAATCGAACAAAGCATTGGTACCTTTTAAGCTATTAAATACTAACTGGTTATAAACAAAAAGTTCACGCTAAATCACTCATAAATCGCGCGATATCTCATTTTGTTTAAAAATGAACTTACACCACTTTCAAAACAGACGGTCCATATATCGCTTCAGGGTCTCATTTCGAAGAGCTTGGAATTCCCATAGAGCCTCTGTTATAGCCACACAAATCCATAATCACTCGTCGTGCGAGTACATCCATCGCTTAAAACGCGTATAATCTGGCGAAGGGTATTTTCTCGAAGGGCCAGGATATCGCGCCCGCTTCTTTCCTTTTTTTTCCCCTCTCTCCTTTTTCGAGAGCCCCGATACCGCATTGATCCTCGCCTCGTGAAACCGCCTGTACACGGGAAAAATATTCCAACAGAGGCGAGCTATGCGCCCGCTCGCATATATAGGGCTTATTTTTAATATCGATGTACGGCAGCCCGCGGCTTCCGGGAAGACGGGAGGCGTGGGAGGCGTGGGGGTGGAAGAGGGATGAAACGGGGGTACAGGAGGGGGTAGGGGGGAGTTGAGCGCGGAAAAAGAGCACGAGCGCTTCTACGCTGGATCCTAGGGTAGCGCAAACAAACCGTTATGCCGACCGATTTCATTTCGCTAAATTCGAACGACGCCGATTTCTCATCCGACGCGAGTCAACCTAAAATCTCAGCGCCTCTCTCTCTCTCTCTCTCTCTCTCTCTCGATTTGTCTTCGATTTTTCCCCCCTCTCTCCCCTCGATTCGAGTACTTGAATTACGTCGTTTCAGGGAATCTCGCAATAACCGCCGCAGGAGGGATACCTTAGAAAACCTAATTGGCCGAGCGCTATTTTGGTTTATTTAATTTCTACCCGAGAATCGTATTCCCTTTGGAAATTCATTTTCAAGCATCCGCCTTCGGCTTGTATAATCATATTTCTCGGGATCGGGATACCGTTGTTAATTGAGCCTCGGTGGATTGGTATTGATTTTTCGAAACTGAGAATCGATCGGCGTGGATGTGCGTTGTTTCAAGCTTGCGGCGGTCTTGGAAAGTTTGGGGGAAATCAAGGGTGTCAAGGCCTCGTCTCCCTTCGGTCTTCCTCGAACCTTCCATCTTCCTCGGAAAACCTCTCGAATTCTTCACTTTCCTATACGCATCTTTCCCTCGCTCCTCTTTGCGCGCTTCCGATTATTATTAAATCGAGAGATTCGTTAGGGGAAAAATGGGGTTCCTGGACTTATAATACGTTCGGACTACGGTATACTCCCTCCAGAGTGCACAAATGCCCGCGAGGAATAGCCTGGCGTCAAGTGGTATACGATAAATACCCCCAAGATTCATATTCCTTCCCCCGAGGAAATCCTGCCATTCAATCCCGCCAATTTCGAGGCACGAAGTTCTTCCCATTCGCCCAAGACCGCGGAGATCTTATTTAATCTTTTAGCTCAGGTACGCCACTATATCGGCCTTCGCGCATGTCATCGTTCCGAACGGTACTCTAATCCATTAACTTCATGACTCGAGACTCTGCCTCTCGTACCTCCTCTTCGAACATACAGAATTCTATTATTAATCATTCAAGTGCACGCCTCCACATCGCCTCACGCTTCCTTTAATACTCATTACACACAAATGAGTATACATGGACTATGTATATCGAAATGATTTATTTATCCTTTAACACTCATTACACACAAATGAGTATACACGGACCGTGTATATCGGAATTATTTGCTTATCCATAACCGCGTTCCTGTGTTACTTCATACAGGATCCTCTGCTTAAGCACTGTACACTTGTGGTACTTTTCTCGAGATACACACAGCATCGCGAAAAATCCAGTCGCGGCTAAGGGGTTAAAGTCGAGTGCCGACTTCCCTAGGTTCGAGCGCACGTCAATTATCCCAGCGCAGGGCCGAGGAGCCTCTGTGTCCACGAAATTCGGCCCTCCGGGCCGTCCCTTTGGCCGATCCGTGCCAAAATTATTTGAAAGCGCGATGGGCCCCGCTATCGAATTAGCCGCGGTGGTCTGGCACTTTCGTCCTTCCTCGCCTTCGTGGATCCACGGCCACGTTACACCAATTATTCTCCTCTTTTGTCGGTCCCTCCCGGCCTCCCCCAGCCCCTCCGTCCTCCCTCTCTCCACAGGGGGAGCCCTCCAGCTCGCTCTTCCGCGAGTACCTGTATAACGTTACCGGTAACCTAATAACGATCGAGAGGCTCCTGGTAACCGAAACCGGAAGCGCACGCAAATGAGGAAACCCCACTGCCGAAGAGAGGTCTCTCTCTCTCTCTCTCTCTATTCTCTCTGGCTCTCACTCTCTAGCTATCTCTGTCATTGCTCGCATCACGATTCCGTGGCCGCTGATTTCGCCATTGGACCGCTCGTTCGAGGACGTTAGCGCTTTGAGTAGAGTGAGCCTGTTGGTGGATTGTTTAACGCGTGTTGGATAGATGTGTTTTTTTTTTTTATCAGGAGGATCATCGTGCGGTGTTGTTTTTGTACGCACTTTGTACCCCTGGGTTTTATATGGATTAATATAAGTATTGAGATATGCGTTTTTGATTCAATATTGGGGGATAATTTCTAAGTGACATACGTGTTTTTATTGATACTTATTGGAGGCAAATCGATGTTACTCGTGGATCGTATCGATGTATAAGCGTACGATAATAGTTAAATTAACAGAGAAATGGATAAAAGGTTTCGCGCGACCAGGGTGGAGGGATCGATAGCCGAGGTGGCTCGAAAGTACCTTTAGGGATTCCTGTATCGAGTATTCGCCGCATTTTACCTCCTCCGCCGCGAAGGATACACCATTTCTGGTGAATATCGATTACTAATATTCATTAGCTCGGTGCACGGGGCGCGCGTTGTCTTCCAAGATGCTCGACGCTTATAAAATCCAGGTATGGCTGGCTGGAACTCGATCGTCGGGGGCCTTGTACGCCTGTCTTTCCATCGAGCCTCGCTTTCCAGGGTGCGCTCGTAACCACACATCCATCGTCGATCTCCGTCCGAGAGCCGCATTTCCACGATCGATCTCGTTCTCGACATTCCCCCGGTGACGAAAGCACGGCGTTAAACGGCGCGCGCCGCAGCCGCTAAAACGATAACACCATAAACGCCGTGGGAAGCCGGCGTTAATAGTGGAACAGGACACTAGTCCAAGGTCCTTTCGAAATCGGAATTTATCGACGTTTCACTTTCCTCAGGATGACCCGGATATCCTACGTAGCCGCGCCGACGACATGCACGATCCACATTGCCGATAAGGCCTCTCCCACGAGACGCCGCCGGAAGAACCGCTTTAATGCTGATTAATCGTCGGGATTCTTAATTCCACCATCGATAACCGGTCCTCGAAAACCTCGTTTCGCATAGACGAACTTCTTTGCTGGCGGTGACCTGGGAAAAAAGAGGCGTCACGGTGATTCTTCAAGATTAGCAGGATGTATATTGTTTGTCCTCGAGGAGTGCTCGAATCTTCGAGACGCTCGAATTATAAGCTATATTGATTATTGTCCAACTCGTAATAGGGATTAGAGATTTAGGATCGTGAAATTAGGAGTGTGTTTCTCATGGCTGGTGATCGTGGATCGTTTTTAGGAGTTTAGATAGGAATATCCTCTATCAGGCTTGAATTCGAATACGAAGGGATTTTGATCGAGTTAAGGTTCGTGCATATATACGAAATAGGATCTCAATACTCTTCCATATTTCACTACCATTGGTTCCTCTTCATTATACTTAATTTCTACCATCCACATTCACCTTACCCTAACTCAAGCCACCTTCTCAAATATATCAAATAAAAATGATCTCAAACAAGAACCATCCTTCTCGATTCCAAAGCAACACGCTCAATTAACAATTCCAGCTTATAGCCGCGAATGTTGATCGCCGCACAACCCGTTACTTCTGCATCCATTCATCGCGCACCACTGTACGCCGCTCTTTATCCTACATCCACTCGCCTTTTACCTCTGTCGTCCTCGTGCCACGGCGATGTCAAAGGGCGTATCCCTTTGGTAGGGCAAAAACCACGTCCTATTTCCCGACGGTTTCCCGAGGGAGAGGGGGGGGGGGGAGGGGGGAGGGGCGCTCGAGGAATGGGCGTCGCTTCCGGGCGCACGATCGCGCGCTCGATCCGATCGATCGAGACGTCGGAAGTTACGGAGGCGCCTCTGACGATCCTCGATGGTTTCGACGTCACGCGGCGGGACGTCGTTTTCAATGCATATTAATCATTGCCGGGCGCTGGGCCACCGCCTCCGCATCGCGGCCATTCATCAAATTGAGGGATTTCGAAATCTGCTACGCGGCAAACTGAAAACCCTGCGCCGGCATTCAGGAGGATCAAGGCGGCTCGTTATAAACGCAGGCCGGGGGAAGATCGAGGAATCGCGGGCCTTTTTTTTTCCGCGCGAGGATCCCCTTTTCCCTAGGAACTTTTCTCCCAGAATACAGCCCTGGGGATATCCTCGCGAGGAATCATCAACTGTATTGAATCGTGACGCGAGAAGTGTTGCTGTTGGTTTGCATTGTTTTACACCTCGGGAATTAGGTTGTTGTTTATGAATATGGATATTACGTATGTCGATTGAAAGAGTATATGAAAGGATCTTCCTGTTCGATCTATTGGTGACGCGCCATTTTTCCTTTTTTAATTACGAATATCGTAGAGATTCTCAAGAGGTTTCTTTGCGAACCTGATGTTCTGATGTAGGGAGTTAAATTCGTGAAGTGGAAATTCTTATTCAAAGGTAACGCGGAGATATCGTGTATCTCCGGTGCAGCGTGAGAATAAATGACTCTAAAAATTTAGGTTAGGGGGAGAATAGCAGACTCGATTATCTTACGCGATCGAATTCGAAGGCCGGGTTATCCCTGAGAGAGCGGGAAGATATTCTCGTTGTACGATAGGTTTAACGAGTCGATGGCTTAAGAATTGGCCATACCGATCTCTGTAAATGGCACACGTAATAATCCGTGCCAGGGCCCTAGCTGGGAATTCGGTTCGACAGTATTTCCCGGATAATTACAAAATTCCACGTTGCGATCCACGTCATTTATTTGTGCGAGTGTGCCAATTACGTGCACGTGGTCACTCTCACGCGAGGAGGGCGGGATCCTGGCCGTTTGTTGGCTCGCCTTCTCGTCCCGGTTGCGAGCGTATTTTTATTCGCATAATTAGATATCCATCAATCCCGGCGATGGCAGTTAGCCCTGGCCCGATCCGCTTCTCTTGCATCTATTATGCGCCCCGGACGCTCATAGAAGCCGGCCGGAATTTTTTGACGTTTTTCTCCCTCCCTGAGAATTATAAATTACAGATGGCCACCGCGCTCGCATTTGCGCCGATAATTTCGGCCGCACGGTCGTGCCTCGATCATCGATCGCGGCCATTTCGTCGCCTCTCGATACATCTGCGGTGTGATACCACGCGGTGTCATCGATCATCGACATCCTTATACCTTCTTCAGGAGCTTCGACGATGCCTATATCGAAAGGATCCGGCTAAATGGACGATACGAAGATAACAAATTAGTATCGTTCAAGTGGCACGATTTGGAGCGGAATTACTTCCTCAAAGCACGGACTATCCTTTCCGTTAACGTACCATCTTCTTCAGACCACACGTCGCTATACCCTACGATCCATACCACACACTATACAATCAGATACCCAGATCGTAGTAGCAATGTTCAAAATCCTCAAACAGGATTTTCCAATGGGGAATGTCTCTCACGTTTCCCCCCGAGCCTCGCTTCCGACTTCGTCGTTACTTCTTCCTCCCGATCGGGCTCCTTCGTAACAGAAGTGCGTCGCTCGATGAGCAAAAAATGGGCCGCGCGCGGAAGAACTCGAGGAGATGAAAATCGAGGGGGGGGGGGAGGGGGGCGTCATCAAACTAGGCCCTTGAAGGTCGATACCTTAATAAAAGTCGAACGAACGGGTTTTTGGATTACCCGACGTCTACGTGAAAGCCGCTGGTAGACGGTGCCACGGTTGTCCCCCCCCCCTCCCCTCCCGCACTACGCCCCGCCCCCCGCGGGCCCCGTGGCTGGATATAAAATATACACATTGGTGGATATTCTGACTAGCCGGGATATGTGTGCAGCGGCATATTAACGGAGGCCCCGTATGCGCACCGCCCCCTCGGACGTATGTGCACGTACTAGCCTCGGAACCAGGAACGGGAGGTATTGTGTTTATATGCATATCGGGGATGCCTCCGACTCTCCCTTGTACTCCGACTCGCCGTTTTCCAATATTCGAGCCGAAACTCTCGACCGAAAAGCCCGGCCTTCGAATCCTCCATCCTCCAACCCTTTCACCCCCCCCCCCCCTTCGGCCCTCCTGCACCGCTGTACATCGAACCGTCATATTTGGACAAAATCGAACGTATCCTACCTAAACGCTCGTCGCCTCTTCTCTCTCTCTCTTTCTCTCTTTCTCACTCTCGTCCCTCTTCTTTCAGCTTCTCTCCAGCTCGCTCTCTTCTCTACCACTGATATTCCCTCTTTCTTCCATCGTCTATTTTACTCTGTTTCCATCCCCCTCTCTCTCTCTCCTTCGGGCTCGATACCGTCTCTGTTCTTTTAAGAGGAGTATCGAGAGAAGGAGCGAGGTAGAGAGAGAGAGAGAGTGAGAGAGAGAGGGTGCTCGGCACTCGAAACATTTATTATAAGCCTCGGCCTCGCCGGAAAGTATTATTCGTACGTTGCGCGCCGCTCGTCATTTCCCGCATACGGCCCGACCTTTTCGACGGCTCGCACGGATAATACGCACGGTATTTCCTTCCCGAGCTTTTCATCGGGCTCTTAAGCGGGATTTCCTCCTGGGCTCCCCCCTCCCTCTAGCCTACCCCCTCCCCTCCACCCACCGCCGCCTCCTTCCAGCTTATGGAAAACTACGAATTCTTCCGTAAGCTCCTTTCGTTCGCGCCCGTGCGCCACGTTTTCCGGCGGCGCCGTGACCGAGCGCGAATTCCTCGCCGCCTTCGAAGCACGGGGACCTTCGTCGTCGCTGATATTTCCTCGAGTGGCCCTTGACACGTAGCGCACACGTCGAACTGTGTTTTGACGCGGGGAATACGTACCTTTGATTGAGATTGTTCGAGGGAAAATCGTGGAAAGGAATTGGTTTCTTGGAGCAAAGTGGGAGATGAGGCGTGTAAAGAAGGAAGCTGGTTTTTTCCTCCGAGATTTTCGAGATGTTAGGCATTCGAGATTGTGTGAAACAGGAGTTGGTTGTAGGAATTTGTGATTTGTCTTAGTATTGGACCTTGCTGGCCTTGGATCCTTCGTTAATAAACTGTCGTATCTTCCTCGTAAATAAGCTTCTAACACCCTGATGCAACGTGGTATTATATACACGAATCTTCAAGTTCCCTGCTCGAACTTTTCTCCCTCTCGAGCCTTATAAATAAATGTTTTTATCGCAGTGCAGCTCAGCACACAAATCTTCTTCTCCAAGGTCCTCCGCCATCTTTGGCAAAATCCCCCACTCATCACGCTACATTAAAACATCGAGCCTCGCTCTCCACGCGACGAAGGCAATTGAATATGGAGACTCGTCAAATCCCAGAACCATTTCTGGACCCACGTGCCGATATTCAGTCAGCCTCGAACCAGGGGACGACTCGCGCTCCACGGCTCTTTCAAACCCCACGTAGGGTAAAAAACAAGCATATCCACCTACGCCTATCCTAGACGCCAATTCCGAGCTCCCCGTTTGATAATGGAAACGAAAGTGTCCTCCTCCTCCCTCTTTCGAGAGTTCTGATGTCATCTGCCATGGAGGCAGGGCCGATCGCGCTTGCCGCGGGGACGATTGTCGTCGGTGAGGGGGTGGAAATAGGGGGGGGGGGCAAAGTGGAGGTTGGGGGGGCCGTGGAGATACGAGGCGCAAAAAGAACGCCTCGTGACAGTCGCGCAAGATCAATCGGCTATCGGCAAAGCCGACCCGATGGGGGATGCGCGATGCGAAAATCCAAAGATATTCGTTCGTTCCTGACGAAAAAGGCCGGGGCGAAAAAAGCAGCGGCCAACGGAGTGAGGAGGAAGAGAAAAAACAGAGAGCGAGAGAGAGAGAGAGAGATAGAGAGGGGACGGGGGTCGAACAGGAACGTAGGTACTGGCCGGTCCGTTCCCGCCGACTGACGCAAAGCCCGCGGCCCAAAGGATTTATCCGCGACCTCTCGACCAGGATTGAAATAGTAATATGTTATTGGTAAGCTCTTCTTTTACATCGGCAGCGCCAATAAATGCTGCAGACAGGTTAACGAACCGTCCAGCGGCAGGGCGAAAGAAGGAGAAATATGGAGAGGTATCAGGGAAGAGGTGGAGCGAGTGAGAGGAGGAGCTAAAGAGGGAGAGAGATAGATAGATGGAAAGCGAGAGGGAGGGAGAGAGAAAGGAAGAGGGAACCATCCGTACGAGAAGTACAGGTACAGGAGAGAGAGGCGGAGAGAAAGAGAGAGAGAGAGTGAGAGAGCGAGAGAAAAAGAGAGGGAGAGAGGGGGAGAGAGAGAGAGAGAGACTGACATGCAAAGAGCGGAAAGAGGCTCGGACCACGGCGATAGAGGTGGCATCGCTAAACTGTCGACTTCAAGCTTTTAATTCGCGATCAAAGGCCCGTAACGATCCGTCCGAGCCCTTTCGGCACCGCCACTCTTTCCGACGTCAAAATTACTTTTAAATTCCTCCCTTCTGACCCACCCACCCGGGTGGACGGCGCCACCCCCTCCCTCGACGCCCCTCCCCCTCTACGCCCCCCTCCACAGCCCCCTTTCTGGCCCGACCACTTTGCCGCTTTATACCGTATGCGCCGGATACGAGCCATGAAACGAATTCGGGCGTCGCTTAAGGAAAAAAGAGAAAAGGTCGAACAGGTGGTTCCGTCAAAGGTAATCGACTCTGCGGCCGATCGAATTCAATAACGGCGGTAGCCGAATTCTCCTCGATCGGACGCGATCGCGAAGGAGGGAAAATTCTCTCCCGACTCCCTCGCTCCCGCCTGCTCCGGGGCCCTCGACACTGTCGAAAGGCGATCGTAGGATCTCCCTCGGTTGGTTCCTCGGGGCGGAGGCCGGAGATATCTTTTCCTGATGCGGCCGCTGCTGATCCTCTCGAGCGATAAATAGGAACGTACGAGGTGGACACTCCTTGTTTCATTACGTCTCGAGGAGTGGGGAGTAGTCTTGAGTTGTTTCTTCTCTTGGACGCGCTGCTGGAGGGTGTAGTTAATTGTATTTCGTGTGGTATACTGGAGATATCTACTCGAGGAGGATGATCGTGGTTCATTTGCAGGGTTTATTTCGTTTGAGGGTGAAGAAGATAAAGATTGTGAAGAGGGCTTTTTTCGAGATCGTCGCTTCGAGATCCTGTGGGGGAAGGATGTGCGTGAAAAAGGGTTAGGAGTACTGGCTTCCCCGTTACTTGGAAAAATTCTTTCCTCCGGGTTTCCCCCATCGTCGGCGAGTTAGCGTGGTACAGAGCTTGTTTGTTCGGGCAAACTGACGCAAATTCAGGCGAACCTCCCTTAAAGTTTCGAGCGTTATCGTCCTCCCGTGTCGCGCGGCGAAACTAATACGTGCCCCCGCCATAAGTATCATGGACGTCGAAGGAGAAGTATCGAAAAGAGCGACGTGAAGTTAAACTTCGCGGAGAGCGGCCGCCACCCTTATTTCGCATTCATGAAATTACCGACGACCGTTTCGAGCATGTTTTCGAACGCAAGGAGCTCCTTTCCCACGCCTGACTATACCCGTTACGAAAATCACCTCTGTCGCGTCCAACGTCTCCTTTCTTTACGTCGTACGAAGCGAAACACCGACCTACGGCTTACAATTGATCTCATCGAAAATTTATAATCGCGTTTCGCAGGAAAAAAGAAAAAAAGAAAAAAGCATTCTCATACCTCGATCGTCTATTCGAAACTCGAAAAGCGCGCGATTCGCGTCTTCGAACCTGGATGGATCCAAATGCGCGTCCCACATTTCCTTTCAGGAAGCTAATCATTTTCTTTGCAGGCAAGGAGACCCACGAGGGCCTCGGCGACGATGCGAGTCTCCAACGGGCACTTTCGCTCGAGATATCGATACTCGAATAACTCGCGGTACCTCGAGAGAAACGCGATTCGAAGCGCGAATTCAGAGCCACGTCTCGAATCCTCCAAGCAACCGAATTCGCTGCTCCGACCTTGGATCCAACCGCGCGTTCTCTCCTAATGTATCTCGAACGACCTTGCTGGAAAACAATCGCGCGAGAAACGCAAGGCTCTCGATGACGTACCTCTCGATGTCTACGAGAGCGAGAGAGAGAGAGAGAGAGACGAGAGTCCTATTCCAAGGCTTCTCGGCTCAGGACTCCCGTCTCCTCGATCTTCAAAAGATCTCGCCCGCCTGGATCGAGACTCGCATCGTGGCCTGGCACGACTCGAAGGTGCTCGATCGGAATCGAGGACACGGTGCCATCCTTCCAGGATGGTCGACCTCTCGCGCGGTCACCCCCTCGTTCTTGGCACCCCTCGTTCTACGGCTGAAGCTCGCGAGGAGCCCCTTCCTCCTTGCTTACTCATACGGAACCCCCCCTCCCGATTTCGTTTCGAATTTAGAGTGGACTTCTAGCCGTAGTCGGCACCCGTGTGAAAGTGCGACGAGCTCCTCCCCGCATCTGCGCCTCGAGGAACGAGCCTCGAAGAGGAGGCGGCGCCTCCCCGATCCGTCTCCTCCGCTCGCGACGCGAGGCGGCCGACGATCGAGGATCCTTCGCGGCGTTTTCACTCGAGGATAAAGAGCGAGTCGGGCCCGCCATTCGTTCGCCAGGCTTAATCGGGCGCTCGGAATTCGATGCGCGGAGCTTCGGTCCGACGCTCCTCCTCGCTCGTCGCGATTTCCTCTTCGCCCTTCGCGAAGACGCGCGTGGAAATCAGGCTGAGGCGAGAGCCTCGTTTGCGAGGCTCGCCTCTCTCCTCGCGGAATAAAGGAGATTATCGTGGAAAACTAATAGTTGCTTTGAGGTACATACTCTTTGGACACTTGTTTCCTTAGGAAGATCGCGAATCGATGGAGTAACGCGATGTGGACGGTTTACTTTGAGAGTGGTGTAGGTCCATTTTCTCTCGTTTCGAGGAAATTCAAGGTTAGCGTGTTTGTTGATATTACCGAGTGTGGCGATGTTTCTACTTGTATATCGTACAATTGTAAAAAGCAGTGGCCACTGATCTTACCAGCTGTCTATCGAAATTGGATTCACACCTCTTTATAATCAATGGCTGCGCAATTTCTTTTATCCATCAATATTAAATTGAACAAAGCGTTGGTGTTTTTTAAGGTATTAAATACTAACTAGTTGTACACAAAAAGTCTACATTAAATTAAGCATAAATCACGTCATATCTCATTTTTATTTTTAAATGGACTTACACCACTTTCAAAATAAACGGTCCATACATGCGCTTCGTAAGAACCCTTTTTCAAGGATCATTAAAGACACGGTTGAGCAGAAATACGAATAAAATATAAAAACGTCTTCCAAGAAACTCTTTTTCCTTCAACCTCGTAATTATTCAAATCTTGCGCGAAACTCGTGTTGCTCGACCTCGAACCGTATTACGAACGTGAGACTCGTCGCGGGAGCGAATCGCGGTTCAGCCTTTCGCCTAGATTCGCGTGGCCGTGGGGAGATTCGCGAAGGAAACGCGACGATGGAAGCTCGCGCGTTTGGCCGCCTCGATCGTTACCTTCGAGCCTTCGAGCGTCGCGAATCGAGTCCCGCCGAGTCGTAGGCGGCTTGGAAAAGCTCCCAAGGACCGGCGCTTTCCCTCTTCCGGCGAGGAAGGCGGGAAAGAGCGATCGAATCACCCTCGAATTCCGATGGGACTGTCGCGGCGCAGCCTCGAGACTAAAACCGGGATCGAATCGGAGCTCTTGATCGGAGGTTTTTTGGAAAAGTTGCTCGAACTACCGGCGATCGACGATTTAACCCTCTGCGTCAGAAATTCACCTCTAGACCTCGACACCGTGACCAGATCTCAATGTTCCTTTTCGCGTAACTCGATGACGAATGGTATAGAAGCTCTTGGAGGGAAAGTGAAAAGGTGAAGGTAGAATCGAACTTTGAAAACTGACCGACTCGTGTTTCGATTATTAATACGCTATCGGTCTAGAACAAAGCAATGGCTGAGTTAGAGCGAAGCTTATAAGCCGCTTCGAGGTCAGGGTGGTTTTTAGAGGGTTAAATCGATTTTACGCATTCGAATCTTGAGGGAACGCCACGGCGAACCTCCTCGAACCTCGGGCGCCGTCCTTTTTCCGCGCTTTGTGCCGCGCGCGCTATAGAATTTCGCATTAAAAGCAAAGAATTAATATGAATGATTTCGGTGAAATTTGATCTGTACGTCGACGAGCGATTTTTTTAATATCGATGGAAATATGGACCGTCGGGACTTTGACGGGAACTTCTAGGGTTGCTTGCCTCCGCCCTCCGGACGCCTATGAATTCGTTACCCCGATGCGCCTAGATCGCCGATCTATTCCGCGACACAAAACGCGCAGGATTACGTCGATGAAAAGGACAACGGGAAAGAGTCGCGCCATTTTCGCGATTTCCGTCCGTACGATGAATATTCGTGGAGAGAAAGGAAGAAGTAAGACTAGCACGGAGAATACGTTGCATCATCATCGGAGATAAAGATCCTTCGTGGACTTTCGCGCGTTTCGTGGATCGATAGATCGGCGATTGGGGATTTTCGCGGTGACGAAGGTGTTGAGAGAAAAAAAGAGAGAGGGTGGAGGTGAGCTCGTTAGCGAAGGACGGCGCTTAGCGACGGTCCGAGGGAATAAAAAAAAATCTAAAACGAGGTTTTTGGGTCTCGACGCGGCGCCGCGGATCGCCCCAGATCCCCCTTCTCGCAAAGCCGGTCCCATCAGGAAGGAACGAAAACAGAGACGACGGCTTACGACGGGGGAGTCTCGTCGGGGAGAGGCAAATGAGATGGAGTTAAATAAGATAGCGGAGGGAACAGGAAAAAAAGAAAAGAAAAAGAAAAAGAAAGGAGAGTAACGAAAGAGGAAGGATCGACGAATTGAGGGCCGCGCGCAACGACCATGATCTAAGAGACAGAGATATATGTGAGAGATAGAGACGAGTCAAAGGAGCAAATGAGAGCGAGAAAAGAGCCACGTCGATGTACGGGATTATTGATATACGTATATATATATAGAAAAAAAAAAAAAAAAACATTGTGCAGGAGTAAAGAGAGCGGCGTACCCGACGGACGTTTATCGACGTCGATAACGATCGGAATTGACGAAAAAACAAAAAAAAAAAAGAAAAAAAAAAGAAAATACAAAAACCAAAGTTGCTTTTTCGTTTCTCGTCACCTCGAAAGGCCGTCGTCCGTCCCTGACCCTACCAAAATGTGTTTTGCATTGCAGACTACCAGATGCGCAATGTTAACGTGAGATCGGTCAACTCTAAACGAAGGAAAACACCCTCCTCTTCCTGCTTGTGAGTCTCTCAGTTTCGGTGTTTCGTAATAATTCCACCTATGATAACCACACTTGTTATAAACCAGATTATTATGACATTGTTGTAATGGATCGAGACGTACATTGACCTTTGACCTTGCCTTTACATATATATATATATATACATATACATATATATATACATCTATATATCATATATCATATATATATATGTATATATATATGTATGTATATCTTGTATACTATGCCGATGACATATGACACGAATTGCCTCTGCATCCCCCGTTTTAGTTCGGCCAAGCCTTCTCTCCCCCCTCCTTCGAGCCTGTCGAGCAACGCTCGATCGACGGATCGATCGATCGATCGATCGATCCCTCGGTCGATAATCGATGCTCGGAGTTTCGCGTTGGATGATACGGCCGACGATACTTAGGCGCAGCTTCTTCTTCTACTTCTTCTTCTTCTTCTTCTTCTACCACTACCATTACTTGACCAGCCCTTCCTCGTTTCACTCTGCCACCCCCCCCCCCCCTCTTCGTCCGTTACTTTTTCATTTCGAAAGCCAACGCAGCCGCAGCTCGAGCGATAAGCGTTAGAACGAGTCGCCTTAACTTTCTCGAGGATCGAATCGCGCTGGTCTCGGCCCCCGGGTCTGCAAACGAATTCCCACTATCGACGCACTTCACCCTCCCAAACCCTTCTTCGTTCTTTCTTTCTCAGCCAACATCGATACCCAGATTAACGTTTGAACTCTGTATTTTGTACACTAGCCTTTCTGTTCTTTCTGTGCATCATAGGATTTATAGTACCTACTTCCCTTATGTGTTTGTTATTGCTTTCTTTTTTTCAGATACTATACTGATCATGATATTCCCATTTAATGTCTTATTTTGGGTTCGATAGGATTCTTGCATCGATCGTGATTATGGTAGGATGGCTTTTTTTTACTGTTTTCAGGAATACGTTTGGGTTGAATTCGTTAACCGCGCCGTCGAACGATACTCGATCGGTCATACGCGAGAATAATAATAGACGAGAGTAGGGAGGACGGTGTTGATATCGAGGCGCGGCGAGAATAATTAAACTTGTCCGGTGCCGGGGGAAAAATAGAGGTTGGCCGAAAGTTTAACCGGTAGGACGTGGAAAAATCGGGCGCGAATTATTTATGCGGCGGCCGCATTTTTCGCGCCTCCGGTTCGAGAATATCGGCGCGCACGCATGATTAAACGGGCAGTCGATTCGACGATCTGCCGCATTACTGCCGGCAAATCGGGCGAATTCAATATCGTCTACCTTCAGAAATAATCGTGCTCCTCCGTCCGCCATCGCGGGGCGATCTCGAAATCGCGAAGCGGTCGAAATCTCGCGAGAGAAGCTCCGAAGAAGAAAAAAAGAAAAAAGGAAAAAGCAAGTTTCTCGATGCGAAAGGAAACTTCGAGAGGCGGGTTCGACGAGGAAACACTAGGATTGTTTCTGTCGTAGCCAAGGGTCCCGCCGCGAAGAAACTCACGCGTGTGCATAATCGAATTAATTCCGATTCGATTGGGGGCCGCGCCATTTCAATCGGACCCCCCGATCGGGAGAATTTGTTTCGACGTGCCAGCCTGGATATCGTCCGGTTATTCGTCGAGTATCGTATCGGCGGATATCACTTTGGAAATTCCGGACGAGTTATTTCTAGAATCCTCACCGTTAAGCTCCACCGTGATTTTTCCTCCGTCTCTTTTTTCCTTCCCCTTATATATATATATATATATCTCTCTCTCTCTTTCTCTCATTCCCCCGCGGTTAAATCCCCCAGGTCGAAAAACTCGGGCCACTAACGATCGCGGAGCTTCGAATCGCCTCGTTCCGAAGACCAGCGCGAAATATCGCGTCTCGAGGAAGCCGCCTAGGAGAGATTGGTGGAATCGAGTTAACCGATAACGAGGGAAACGTTAACCCCTTATACGGGGCTGTATGAAATTCAATTTCCATTCGATTCCTCCCGCCGTACAAACACGCCGCAGCGACGAGATCGTTTCTACCTTGGGGAAGAAAAAAGGGGAAGGGGGGGCCAGGTAGATCGGTTCTGATCCTGGATAAAGTTTCTCTTTTCTCCCTTCGTTTCCGCTCTATTCTCCATAGAGGGAGGCGTCGATCTCACGAGCGAGAGGTGCAACAACCATTTGGCTAAACTCGAGAGGATCGTCCTGATCCGACGCAGACGTACGCTGCGTCGTTGAAGCGACGATCGCCCCTCGTCCCGATCGAGCTTCTGCGTTAACCTCGTGTCGCGGCTCGAGGGAGGCTCGAGCGGGAGCAAGGAGCCCGCGTTCGTTCGTGCACGAAGGTACGGATGTCCTGCGATTGCAGGCCTCGGTCGCAGGACATCGTCGTTCGACACGCCGACGAAGCGGGCTCCTTGGCGTTAAGAATCGATGCTCGAGTCGTGGATACGAATATCAGTGAGATCGACGCCCCTGGGAAATTCTTGGAACGCTTTCCGAATCGCTTGTCCACTGACTTTATACCGGTTATTAATTATTCGATGCTGGCTTTAGTTTCGTCGGTTCTTCTTCTTTTTTTTTTTTTTTTTCATCGAGATCGTTTCTGAGGAAGTTCGAATGGAAGTTGGAGGGAATTGGCGGAGGGGTTTTTGAATTTGTTAGAGCGGGCTAAAGCAGATTTGAAAGTTGCCTCGGTCGATATGAGGGCACAAAGAGTCCGAGTAAAGTCGCGGTGTACATTTTATACGAGCTACATATGGAACTGACCTGAGTTAGGTTTAGGAACGCTCGGTGAATCGATTTTAAACCTCCTTCGTTGATTTCCGAGCTCAAAAGCGACTTTGATTCTCGTTGCTGGAAATTTTCTATTTCTTGGAATTTGGAGGAATTCGGCACCCGGGTAATAAGAGATCGTAGATTCCACGCGAAACGAGTTGGATTACCGGAATTTTTATGCGAGGGCGCTGGATCTGTTCGAAAGCGAATATCGTGGGAAAGATCACTTTGGCTCGTCATCGTATTTTCTCTCAGAATCGACGACTCGTTTTCAATCCGTACCTCGATCTACCCATCTTGCATTAAGAATGCTATATGAATTCCATGTACATCACAAAATAAGCCATGCAACGTAGAGAAAATACTTTGAATCGGAGAGTAATTATAACGCTTCGATACCTCGAGGACCGGTACCTTGCGCTCAACTTGCATTTAACGCGATTAACGCCATCGCGTTTGAACGCGCAACGAAAGATACGCAATATATAAATAAACACGACATACTATGAAGCGTAGTGTTGCTACAAAAGTACAACACTACCGCTCATGCGTATTCGATGTCTCGACACACTGAGCGAATATCGGCTCTCGGCCCTCCAGGTGTTAATAGAGAAGTTTGCGAACCGGTTCGAACGAGAAGTTCCAGCGGAACGTGTTAACAGAGTGGCCACCAGTGGCGGAAGTTTCGGGAAAAACAAAAGCGACGAACAGGTCCGGCGTGAAACGCGTCGCTACGTGCCGGCATTCGAAATAAACGAAAGACACCCGCGAGCCGCGAGCGTAGCGAGCTAAGGCTGGTTGCATTGATTTGCATTGAGTTATGTTCCTTGATTTGGCGGTACGACAGTCAACGGCTTGAAAAGGCAAGCGAAAGAAAAAAAAAAAAAGAGAAAAAGAAAGAAAAAAAGCGCTGAAAGAGATTCCGCGAGGGATCGTGATACTCCATGCACGTTCGCTGTACCTGTATGAACCGTGTATATATATATGTATACGCGTGTATATACATGCGCAGATGCGCAGTAGCCGTGCGCATGGATATACACACGTGCACATGTGCATACATACACACCATCTTGGCCTCCCACACACACACACATACACGCACACACAGATCGTATTCTTGCTGCTGCTTCCTTAAACGTAAGCTTTAGATCGAAACAGTCGAAACAAGCAATACAGACAACAGCCACAACATACGACAAACAGTCACAACGGCCATTGGTCGTGCGTATATATATATAGAGAGAGAGAAGACGAGAGTAAAGAGAGAAACAAGGAGGTACAAAGCCTAACAAGTGACACGTACGGAGGCATTTTATTGAGAAGCCGCTCGAGTCGCTGCTGCCGAAGCGACGTAGAAAGCACGAAAAGGAGAAGGAAAGAATACACGAGGAGAGGAGCGATAGAGGAGATTGGGGGAGAAAGAGGGACGGGGCGATAGAATTCGAGCTGAATTCCATTGGGGGGGGCGGCGTAGGTGAGAATCGGAAGAGCTTTCTTGAGAAACAACGAGTATTCCATGATGGAGGATTAACGATTCAGGATCGAAGGACGAAAGTCAAGGCTTTATCGAGCATCGTTTTGCCATTGCTATATTTTCCCTGTGTAAACGTGCAAACATTCTGCCGGGTTGCATAACGTCGGATCGAAACGAGGGAGACTTTTGGCGTGGACGGGTTGAACGAGAGAGGGCGGTTTTATGGACGTATGTAATAACGTAATTTGACCCAGTTCGAGTCGGTTTCTTGAGCTTGTTGAGTACATCGAAGCGATGCGGGTTTTACTGAGAAAGAAGAACGAAGGGGGCAGTTTTGAGAAAAAAAAAACTCAAGATAGGATGTATCCGAAACTCATTGGAAGATCTTGCGTATTCTCAAACCTGCCCAATGGACTTCGAGCGTAAAACCTTTGGATCAAAATCTTAATTAGAAGGACCGTATTTGAGTATAACAATTAGGGTTTGAAATTTCGGGTCTTAACGTTTCCTGATCAAGTTTCTCCCTCGTTTCTCGATTCAAGCCGCGTCTTCGTGAATCGGCGAGAAAAGCACACTCGCCGATCGCAATAAAAGTTTCACGTTGCGGCGCCGAGAACCTGGCAGGACGAATTAATTACTTAATTTACTCCGTCCTTCGATAACTAAATTACACCGCGTTATACAAACCCGATCGATCGATTCCGTGGCACTAAAAGGTCTCGACCTTGACCTCCTTACGTTGAAAATGGAGGACAAGCCGTCAGGGCCTCGCCGATTCTCTCCTACGCAACTCGTTCCAGCTTGGCTGTAGAGTATATTCGATGTGCACCGCAAAAATATTCCTACCTCGAGGAGAGACGTTTATCGAAGAAGTCTCGATCGTTCATCGATCTCCAATCCCATGGCAGAACATCTTTGAAATCTTAGATGCGAGTTATTCGATCGTCTTTGGAACGAGAGCTTTCATTGGTCGAGTCGAAATGTTCCGACCAATGACGTTCCCCGACCAATGACAGCTCTCCTTCCCAAGTCAATTGGATAAATCGCATCTTTAATTTAAAAGAGCCATTAATCCCTCTTCTTATTATTTCTCATCTTTGAAATTCTCTTCCCCGAGTGGCTCAACGATTTCAGCGATCGAAGCTGATAATTCAAATTGCCTTTCCCCCTCCCCGAGTTCCTATCCACGTTGCCCATCGAAGCAGTCACTTTCGAGCTTTGTTTACGAACGCACGAGGATCGATTGTATCCTTGATCCTCGGCTTTCGATGATTTCGCTGGGTGAATCGTCAGAGGTGACTGAAGGCCGACGAACGCGAGAATCTCGATGAACGACTCGAAGAGAATATTCCCGCACGGCGCAACGTTAACGACGAAGGGTCCAAATTGGCAAGGTCTCGTCTCTTTTAATTGGCCTCGTATAATCATGGAAGTCGAGGGACGAACGATCGACCGCCACTAACGGCAAGTACGACCGTTGCACGCGAAAACTACGGGCGTGGAAAGTGGTACCCTTTTTCCTCTCCTCCCTAATCATCGACCTCGGCTAAATAGTTCTTATACCTTGGATCACGAGCAGCTCAATGCGAGCAGATCGAACCGATTGAGAGAATATCCTCGATGTACATTCAAAGTGACCTCAAGGACGAAAGTGCGGGCATTACTCGCAGGATTATCCAATTCCCCAGTTTTCCTACAAATTATATCAGTGTCTATATCGAACTCACGAGTAATGTCCCTCTCGTGGGGAATCCTTTTTTCCAAAAATCCCGTTTTGTACCAAGAGGGAGGAATAAATGGCGATCGACGTCGGGCTTCCACGTGCAACGGTCGTCGTCGGCGCGACTGCAAGGAGATCTTGCGTTCGCCTACACCGGGGTAACGTCGTCGCTACCAAGCAGCCACACTCTAAATTCGAAACCAACTGTGAATCAGGGAATAAATCACATTCGACGATCGGACGGGTCACTGTCGATTTACCCCTTGCGGTCCAACTTGCTTTCTCGGCCACTCGTATCGACCACCCTTCGTAAGGGATCCTCGATATGCATAATGGAGGAAAGAAGATGGTCGTTCGTTAAATATTATCACGATCGCAATAATGGAAAAGAAGTTAGACGACCAGAATGATCCTGGAATTGAGGATGTACATTGCGTTTCACGCGTTTTTGTCGATTGGATTATCTTAATCTTGATATCGCTCACTTTCAGGTATCTCTTTTTTTTTCATTATCGGTATTAACACTAGAACTACCAACCATTTTTTTTTAATATTAATAAAAGGGACTAATTATATGTATATAATATATATATTATACATTTCTGCAATATTTTGAACCAATGACTGACCAGTCATTTCGACTGGTTCGGTAGTTCCAGCATTAACCCATTTGCATTATTAGCGCATATACGCCCGCGATTTTCTCGTTCACTATCACCAGAGCGCACGCATGCGCGCTTATTTGGCATTCACCATACGAGTAATTGGTGGGTACAAACGCATTTTATTAATTCTATATAAAGTAATCTACAGTATCAGAGCTACAATAAGAGCGTTAATAACAATAAAACTAGCCAGGAAGTAATGAGTCCTACAAGACGAAGACAATTTATTCAAACCAGCTTTAATACCAATCAGAATGCAACAAGCTTCACACTACTCATCAAAGTCAATAAAATTACAAAGTCCTCATTAACACCATTTCTCGTATATCATTACAAATGACTCAATTCCCATTATAACATCATCGAAAAGCAGCCTGCATATTCTTCACCTTTATCGTACAAAAACAATCCAAGCATACGCTATTCGATATATTTAAAAGCCTCTCGATCAAGGTATCGTAAGTTCGTCTTAAGGGCCTGTATCTGACTTTTCCACGCAATGCAAATGGGTTAAGGATTCCAATGAGCGTTGGGCCGAGTGTCAAGCAGGATCGCAAGGGTCCGTCGCGGTTCGTCCTCGGCCGAGAGCCTTAATTGCGGGATGAAAGTTCGAGCTCGAAAGCAACGAGGAATTGGGATAACCCCGCATATTGCGCCAGGCCGTGGGTCGTGTTTCTGGCGTGGGCGCTTTGACCGTCGGTATCTTTGAGGCGCGCCCCTTATAGTCTTCTTCTTCTTCTTCTTCTTCCTCTTCTTCTTGTTCTGCTCTTTTTTTTTTCCTCTTTTTTTTTCTTCTTCTTCTCTCCCTCCCCCGCGACGTCTTTCTTTGACGAGTTTCGCGGAGTGCGAGGGCGCACAATGCCCGTAAGGATATTACCCTACCGCCAGAGCGCGACCTACCCTCCGGTGGCCACGCGGGCAAAGGGTTGTTTCTTTCTAAAGCCGTGCAGCGCCGCCTTCCATTCCGTCGGGGGAAAACCGCCGCGATTCGTAATTACGAGGGCCCTTTTTTCGCGGCAGTTCGCGCCATGCCGCTTTCCGCGGTTGCCAACCGACGAACCTAGTTGGAATCCAATTAATCTGCGCGCCCCTTCTTGGATTAATCACAACCGCGGAAAGCACGGTTTGTTTCGTTGTATCGCACTCTGCATTGGTCGATCGTGGATCGAAAGTCGATTGCGCAAGACGTATCAACAACTTTCGATTGTTTCAATTATCGTAGTTTCTGGAGTATCATTCGATATTATTTACATAAAACTAAGAGCTTTGTTATGTCTAAATAATGGTGATTTTGTATATACTGTACAATGATTTACTACTTTCTACAGTATTCTATGAAAAACTAAATAGACTAAATTGCAATTTTTTCCTTGGATAATAAAACTCTCAAATAGGATGTATATTGTATCAGCATTCGTATTATTCGATTCCAGAGTGGATAGAAAATCTTACTTAGGCGACGCCTCGTACCGAACAACATCGTTCCGACTTTTCAATCGAATATTATTTCCTCGAGTATCCAGGATCAAGATCCATCGTGTAGTTTCAATAATTTATTTACGGTGCGATCGGTAGTGGCCGTTACGAATGACCGTTGCGAGGGCCCTTTTTTTTCCACCATCCGACGGAACAGCGAAGCTATTGCTCCGCCGCTTGAAATTCCAGCCGTGCCGACGGTTTGGAAGGTACGTGCGTCACGGCGCACCGGACTGTCGATGTATTTCACGTAAGCGAAGGAGATTACAACGAGGAGCACGACGATTTCATCGGTTTTTCCACGGACGATAGCGCGCTCGCTTCCGGCATTTATTAAGGATTTCGTTAGCCGCGCTTTGCTTTTCGACTATCAAATTGCCCGAATTTCGAGGCGGCTGAAGACACTCGACGAGAATTTGTCATCGCCCCTTGCGCAAAGGGGGATGCGAGGGTACAGAAAGGTTCTTAACGAGTATTAAGTTGTCCCAAAGTTTCATCCTTTCTGTAATAGCTGCACGACATATTCATTTCGTATTATTCTATCGAATTATCCGTGCAACTAGTACAAAATCGAAGGATAAATGCTACAATATCAAACAGATTAGGTTCCACGTTTGCATAAACATCTTCGGATAGCGGTAAACACTTTTGGAACAACCTAATACTTCCTTTCGACCCTCAAGATTCTTCTCGGTCCTCGTTTTCATACCTGTACAACATCGCAAATTTATGACTCGCCAATTCCACGGTGGTTCGCAGAAATCGGATGTAAATACCCGACAGATCGTCCAAAGAGTCTCATACAAAGCGTCCTCTTATCGCGACTGAAATACATCGGCGAGTAGAACCTCGGAAATTCCCTTTGCCCAACTTGGCGCACCCAGGCGATACAACGAGGGGTACGCTGATGTACACGCTGAACATATCCAAAGACGGATAAAGAGAGAGAGAGAGAGAGAGCTAGGCAAAACGAAACGAGAGTGAACAGGAGAGAGAAGTAGGGTGCTAGGAAAGACAAGGCGAGCGCAAAAGGAGAATGGAGGAAAAGAGAGAGATTAAAGCAAAAAGAGGGGGGATGATACGGTCGGTCAAGCGTCAAGAGAAAGAGCGAGAGAGAGAGAGAGAGATCAATTTCTCAATAAAACGCCACCGGGCTAACAAATATATATATATATATATATATATATATATTGCGTATTGCATGGCCAGCACATATATA